>PVIW01002965.1:0-62341 GCA_004026585.1 Noctilio leporinus | reverse complement strand
GAACATATGATATTTGTCCTTCACTGACTGGCTTATTTCACTAAGCATAATACTCTCCAGTTCCATCCATGTTGTTGCAAATTTTGGATATATAATATTTCCCCATCTTCACATGAGGAAACTGAGGCTTAAGAAAGTTTAATAATTCACTGTCCATCTGAAACCAGAGAACTTGGCATTCATGCTGCCTGTCACCTACCAGACCCAATAAGCATAGACAGGGATTGAATCTTTATGCACTTTTTGAGAAGATGGTGAGTTTGTACCCTAACAGACTGTCTTACATTCCATTATGAACAGACCCTTTCTATAAGGAGAAGAAAAGTGTAGGTAAGGGGTTTGAAATTCAGGGAAAAAGTTAATCAGATAAAAGCTGCAGCATTCTTCCATCTCTGTCCTGGGCTGTGAGTGGTCTTTGTGTCCTGGGTGGTGATCATCTCACCCTGGAGTATAATGGCTCAAGTACCATCTCGATTGCTTGCAGTCCTCCTGTGGAACAAAGGTGGAACTGCTTATGGCCTCCTGGAGTCAAGGTGGGTCATTCCTCCACTTCCTGACACAATAGCCTTTTACATACATTGATTACTAAGCTTATTAGCTATTAGCTGAAACTAAACTTTTCCAACATTTGAGTCCCCCATCACATCCAACTAATAAGTAACAGAATTGGAAGTGTAATAGAGAGCTGACTGGGTGTAAAGTCTGCTTTTGTCACTACTCTCCCTTCTCCATATCAAATATGTACTTAACATTATTTGATCTTTTATTACATGTTCTACACACTTTTCTAGATACCAGCTATGGGAGTTTCCCTTTATCACAATTTTGTTTTCCAAAATTTCAGTTATCCATGATTAACCACAGTTTGAAAATAGTAAATGGAAAATTTCAGAAATACACAATTCATAAGTTTAAAATTGCTTTCCATTCTGAGTAATGTGATGAAATCTCACATTGTCCTCTCTGTCCCACCTGGGACGTGAATCATCCCTATGTCCAGTGTATCCACACTGTATAGCCTACCAACCTGATAGTCACTGAGTATCCATCTTGGTTTTCAGATCAACTGTCTCTGAATCACAGTGCTTATGTTCATATAACCCTATTTTATTTAAGAGTGACCTGAGACTTGGCTGGTGGCACAGTGGATAAGGCACTGGCCTACGAACCCAAAAGTCGCTTGGTTCGATTCCCCAGCCAGGGCACGTAACCAGGTTGCAAGCCAGGTCTCCAGCCAGGTCCATAGCTGGAGGCAGGCGAAAGGCAACCATACATTGATATCTCTCTCCCTCTGCCTCTCTTTCTTCCTCTCTCTCTAAAAATAATAAATAAAATCTTTAAAAAAAAAAAAAAAGAATGGCCCCAAAGTGCAAGGGTAGTGATGCTGGCGATTTGGAAAGGCCAAAGAGAACAAAGAGGTGTGTGTGTATGTGCGTGTGTGTATATATGTATGTATATATAGGAAAAAACATGGCATATACTACAGAGTTTGGTACTATCTTGCTGTTTCAGGCATCCACTGGGGGTGTTGTAACATACTCTCTATGGATAAGGGATAACTACTGTCCTTTCTTTTCTAGCTGGAGAGCTTATATTCTTTTTTTTTCTCCTACTCTGCAATCTCTTTCAATTCTCACCCTTATTCCCTTCAGTCAAAAAATTCTGTCAATGCTTCCTCCTCTGTCCATTAAACCCATTCCTGGCTCTCCTTCCTTGCTGTCATACTCCCACTGAGATTCCAATATCTCTCAATTACTGTTACCTCTCTAACTGCTCTCTCCTGTTTTCAGTCTTGCTTTGCTCTGCATTCCATCTTCTACTCAGTACCACAGATTTTGCATGGCATGAACCATTTAAGCCTCAATAACTTCTTGCTGTACATAGAATAAAGTCCAAACTCTAACAGACAAAATGATCCTCCGTGATTTGGCTCCACTCTGTCTCTCCAGCCACTTCTGCCAACACCTAGTTCATGTACCATCACCCTACCTAAACTTTATCCCCACCCAAATACTAATTTCTTCTTGGACAAGCCATTATCTTGCATTAACTTCTAGACTTGTACAAGTTGTTTTCTCTGATTAGGATGCTTTGCCTTCCTTATTCATTGTGAAGATCTAACTATCTTAAAATCTAGTTCAAAAGCTAATATTCACTGTGAAACCTTCAACTTCCCTATGAAAAATAAATGATTTCTTTATTAAGACTCTTACTGTACATTTGTATGCCTCCATTACAGTACATACTGAACTATACTAATGACATGTTTCTCTTCCCCTCTAAAGTGCAAACTTGTTATTGACAAAGACAGCTTTATTGGCTTTCTATCTTCAGCATTCAGCATAGTGATTGGCATACATTAAGTGAACAATAGGTGCATACTGAACAAAAGAATAAATTATCTTTGCCTATAGTAGACAAATTAATGACCACCTCCACAGATTTCCATTTCCTAATCTCTATAATCTGTGAATGTACGTATTACTTTATATGCAAAAGGTAAATTATGTTTGTAGATGGAATTGAGCTGTTAATTAGCTGACCTTAAAATAAGAAGGTTATCCTGGATTATTCTAGTGGGCCCAATGTAATAAAAAAGGCCCTTTTAAATGAAAGGGGGGGGCATAAGAAGAGTCAAACTCAGAGGAAGGTATGACTCTGGAAGAAAGAACCAGAGAGACCACAGCATGAGAATTCAGCTTAATGTTGCTGGACTTGGAGGGAGCTGGCAGTCAAGGAAAGAGGGTGGTCTCTAGAAGCTGGAAAAAGCAAGAAAGGAGATTCACACCTAGAACCTCCTGAAGGAAACACAGCCCTGCTGACATCTTCATTTGTACCCAGAGAGGCCTGTGTCAGAATTCCGATCTAAAATTATGTAAGATAACAAATCAACAAATGGGACTATATCAAATTGAAAAGTTTCTGTGCAGCTAAAGAAAACACCAGCAAAATTAAAAGGGAACCAACTGTATGGGAAAACATAATTGCCAACTGTATGGTAAAACATAATTGATCTCCAAAATATATAAAGAACTAATGCAACTCAACACCAGGGAGACAGACAGCCCAATTAAAAAATGGGCAAAGGACCTGAACAGACAACTCATTGAGGAAGATATACAAAGGGCCCAGAGACATATGAAAGAAAGTTCATCACTAGCCATCAGAGAGATGCAAATTAAAACCACAACAAGATAACACCTCACACCTGTCGAAACGGCAATCATCAACAAATCAACAAACAAGTGTTGGCCAGGATGTGGGGCAAAGGGAACCCTCGTGCACTGTTGGTGGGAATACAGGCTGGTGCAGGCAGTATGGAAAACAGTATGGAGTCTCCTTAAAAAACTAAAAATGGAACTGCCTTTTGATCCAGAGATTCCACTACTAGGACTATACCCAAAGAATCCTGAAACACCAATTCATAAGAACCTATGCACACCTATGTTCATAGCAGCACTATTTACAATAGCCAAGTGCTGGAAACAGCCTAAGTGCCCATCAGGGGATGATTGGATCAAAAAACTTGGGTACATTTACACAATGGGAATACTACACAGCGGAAAGAAAGAAGGAACTTGTACCCTTTGCAACAACATGAACGGAACTAGAAAGTATTATGCTTAGTGAAACAAGCCAGTCAGTGAAGGACAAATACCATATGATCTCACCCATTACAGGATAATAATGAACAAAACTAACAACAAGCAAAACAGAACCAGATATATGAATATAGTGAATAGACCTTCAGTGGACAGAGGGAAGGGGTTTGGGGGGAGGGGGGTGGCAGAGGCAAAGAAGGGGTGCAGTTTAGACAAGAACCTAGTATGGAAGAACCACGGACATGGACATCATGTGGGATTGACTTTGTGGGGGAGTGGGTGGGCGGGGAAGAGGACAGAGGGGAGCAAAAAGGGGATGGATGTAATACAACAACAATAAAATTAAATTAAAAAATAAAAAATAAAAATAAAATTATGTAAGATAGTAAATTGATGTTATATTAAGCCACAGGTTTGTAGTAATTTATTAGAGCAGACATCAAAAAATTATACAAGGGGACAGAAGGGAGTAAAAAGGGGATGGATGTAATACAACAATAAGATTAAATTTAAAAAAATTACACAATGCCCTAAGTAAGTTTTGCTATCCTAAGAGAGGACTGCCATTCACCTTTTGATAGTTAACCTCACAGTAGGTCTAAGCTTTCATGTCCATCCAGATCACTTGAAAATCCTCAAAATGCAGATTCCTGGATTCCAATCCCAGAGAGTCTGATTGAATTTGTCTGGTGGTTTGAGGCTCAGAAACCTATATCCTGACAGGCATGTACAGGTGATGATAATGCAGGTAGTAAGATAAATATATTTTTGAGAAATATGATATTATTAATGTACATGGGCTCTGGAGTTAAAGGGACCCTGATCCAACCTATGCACCGATATGCAGAGCCCTCTCAGTTTATAATACTCCTTGTCTTTGCCACTACCATCCTCTGTTGAATTAAACCACATCCCAAATCCACATGCTCAGTTGGATAGGTGCCTCTGTTCCTGGCTATGGAAACTTTCTCAGTGAATGTTATTAACTTGCCTTTATCCCCTCAATCTCTCCTTCCCAAATGTGCATATACAACTGTCCAGTGGCCAGCTATGTTACCTCATGTTCCTCCCCATCTCCTAACTGCTACATCTTTTCTTAAACATGGTTGCTATGTATACGTGGCTGGCATTCTTTATTCTGACCCACCAAGCATTCAGTCATGGTGACTATAGCATTGGTTTGACAAGCTTACAACCCTTGAATGAAATGTGCTTCTGAGACTGTTTTGAGCCAAAAATCTTTGACTAGATTTTCTATCAGCATACCCTGCTGCCCTTTAGAACATGGGTCCTCAAACAATAGTGTGCAAAAGAATCATCCAAAGAGCTAATTAAAAATGAAGATTCATACCAATACTCTCAGAAATTCTTTTATTATTTATGAGGTTATTATTTTTTGAGGTATAACTTTATTGTATTTTATCGATTACCATTTATTCCCCTTATACCCTCTTCCACCTCCACCCATCCCCCCTCCCACAATCATCCCACTGTGTCCAAGAGTCCTTTTTATTTTTTGCTCAATCCCTCCATCCCCAACCTCCCTGATCCAGAGCTGTCTGATTTAGCAAGTTTAAGGTAGTTCTCAAGAATCTACATTTTTTTAATTTATTTTTTATTGTTGTTAAATTACATTCATCTCATTTTCTCCCTCTGCTCTCCCATTTTCACCCTCCCTATCCTTCTCCCCAGTCAATCCCACATGTTCGTGTCCATGGCTCATCCATGCTAGTTCCTTGACTGAACTGTTTCCCTTCTTTGCCTCCTTTTCCCCCTTCCCTTCCCCCTCCCCTCTGCACACTGAAAGTCTGCTCCTTGTATTCATGTCTCTGGTTCTGTTTTATTTGTTTGTACATTAGTCTCCTGTATTAAGTGAGAACATGTGGTATTTCATTTTTGCTGCCTGGCTTATTTCACTAAGCATGATACAACTTAAGTGCCCTTCAGCAAATGAATGGATAAAAAAAACTTTGGTACATTTACACAATGGAGTTCTATGCAGCAGAAAAAAAAAAAGAGAGAACTCCTACCATTTGTGATAGCATGGATGGAACTGAAGAATTAATTAGTGCCTTTAGTGATGCTGATGAATGTAGTCAATGGGCTGGGCTTTCAGAAGCCCTGATCGAGGGGCAGTTAATTCAGTTTCATAAGACCAACACTGTACCCCTTACCTTAGTGATGGAAAAATTGCAACCTTCCTGAGCATCCAACAAATATTTGTTCACCACACTTCCCTTCCATTAGTGTTAGTTTAATTTTACTTATTATACAAGTCATTCAGGTTATTTCACTGTGAATCCTGTCTGTCTCTAGGCTTTAAATATCATCAGAACATCTCCCTTGCTAAATGTCACAAAGACATTATTTCTTGGAATACAAGGTTTAATGAAGGGTAAAATATCATTTTAGAAATACGTGATACTTCTAAAGCTATTAAGTGGAGTAAACCCAGGATGAAATTCTCATACAGATAGGTCTAAAAGATATTTTCTAATGTAAAACAGGCAAAGTACCTCCTGTTAGTGCTGCATCTATGGAGAAGAGTGGCATAATAGGATTACAATATAACTAGAACAATGTTGTGTGTTTATAAAACTCCATTTGGCAGATTTTTAGCATGAGGAGTTCTCCTAATTTAATCATTCTGAGCATTTGCCATTTGCAATACTTTGTATTTTGACTGATTACCCATTCTGCCTCTTCCTCAATTGTTACAGATTCATTTTTAACAGAGCCAAATAGCATTATCCTGCAAAACAAATTACTCATCGAAAAGGTCAAAGTAACACGATTTTGTTCTCTTTCAAAAGAAGAGATGGGAATTATAAATTGTGTAGCCCTCAATCCCACCTCCACAAAGCACAAACGTTCTTCTAAAAGTTCATCTTTGATGGTCATCTAAGCCCATTAAAATGCACTAGATTGTACTTATTCAGTCTAATCCTGCCAGTATATAAATTACTCTTGGGGATCTCAGAGATGCACTAACTCTTTGAGGTCTTGGTTGGTGAGTAAGTGCATCACAGCAGTCATTTTCTAATCGACCCTGTGGCCTAAATGAGTTCATGTATTCCTCAGGGGACAGGCTAGCTTAATAGTCTTGTCATCTATCCTAAAAGCCTTAAAAAATGGATGTCATTATGGTGACACTATCCTTTCAATACAGATTTAAAACCTTCCATAGTATCTTACATTTAAAATATTCTAATTCTCAGAATGGAATTTATCAGGGCTAAGATTTACATGCTGGTACCAGTTTCTATTCCCATCTCCATCAGTGAAAAAACCTCTCCAACAGAGAAACAATACACAATTCAAAGCTTTTTGGCAGCTAATATTTTATCCTAATGAAACACCCTAGGGAAATGGTTAAAATAGTTTAACCATTAAGATAACATGGAGTTGTAGAGCAAGTTTTGGAGTGCTCCTGGGTCCTTCAAGCCATTGGCAATCTGCTACAGGGTTAAGCTTTTCCAGGGTGACAGAGACAGAGGAAATTAAAGTTACTAAGGACATAGGGATTGGACACAAGTAGAGATACTCTGGTCAGGTTCTTCCCAAAACCGTTTCATAAAAAACATGGTCTCATTCATTCAGAAAATGGCATATATACCTGTTAACTGACTTACTAATAAAATGCAAAATACCTACAGTAAAGCAAGAGTTGAAAAGGAAAGGAAAACTCAAGTACTTATTACTAATCTAATGTAATTCCCAGCTCCCAAAATGTTGGCTTATCCTTACCAGTCTATAAGCTGTCTCAAGCTGTTTTCAAATTGTCTGGTCCCAAGTTAACATTTTTCTCTCAGCTACTATTGTGAGTACAGGTATTAATTTTACCTTTATTAATTTATACTCCAGCATTGTTTTTCAAAATATTTTATTCATTGATTTCTTTGGAGAGAGGGGAAGGGAAGGAGGAAGAAAGGGAGAGAAACATCAATATATGGTTGCCTGCCTTTCACCTGCCTCCAGCTGGGGTCCTGGCTGGAGACCTGGCTTGCAACCTGGTTATGTGCCCTGACTGGGAATTGAACCAGTGACCTTTGGGTTCACAGGTCGGCACCTTATTTACTGTGCCGCCAGCCAGGGCTGGAATCTGAGGTTTTTATGGGAACATTTGGCATAAGAGCTCAATAGGATTTTAAAAGAGACCACAGAATTCTCTTTTTATCTTCCATGGGCTTTATGGCCATCTCTATAGGAGTGGAGCTACAGAAAGATAAGGTCTTCTAGGACTGAAGTCTTGGGTTACTCTGGGAACAACAGGCAGGAGAGAACCCTGTTGCCCTACAGAAAAAATAATTTTAGCTTTTATCTGAAAGATTCTCCTGACCCTGAACCTCAGTTCTATTCCCCTTCTCTACATTCATCTCTCTGTTCTGTCCCTGTCTTCTCTACCCACTCATGACCAGGGAATCAAACCAGTGACACTTGGGTTTACAGGCTGGTACCCAATCCACTGAGCCACACAAGCCAGGGTTCCAGCATTGTTCTTAAAAGGAGTTAAAACTTTTTTAGTTACCTTGAACATAAAAGACCTGGAGTAATAGTATGTTCTTAACTCACATGGCTTTTCTTCTTCTCTGGGACTCTAAACTTCTATGAGATGCCTGTTGCTTCTTTCTCAAGCAGCCCTGACCCACCTTTTATTTCTTTTAAAGGTTTTATTTATTTATGTTTAGAGAGAGGGGAAGGGAAGGAAAAAGAGAGAGAGAGAACCAACCATGTATGGCTGCCGCTTACATGCTCCCAACTGTGGACCTGGCTCAAAAACCAGGCAAACTTGAAACCCTTTGGTCCGCAGGCTGGTGCTCAATCCACTGAACCACACCAGCTAAGGCTGAACCACCTTTTAAAGCATATACAAACAAGCCTTTTCTTTTCCTTTACTTTTGTCTTCTCCTCCCCCAATTTCCATCATGTTCCTAATTCATTCATTCATTCAAGTCTATTCCTTTTGGGTATGATCTGGTTTTTTAAAAGGTACTATGCACAAAGAATTTCAAGGTGCTATATACAAAGAATTTCAAACAATGTGCCTAAAAACACTTGAATACTGTCCATTACCATGATTTTCACATAACAGTGTGGTTTAACTTTTATGTACAGGCACTCTCTGAACATTGAATCTGTGTTTGTGTACATTACCTGTGTGGCTGAAGCTGCTCACACAAAATAGACTGGCAAGCGTAAAATGAAATGTATTACAGTCAATCACAAGGATGGTCAAATATACCTTATCAACTGCAGCATGGTTGAATTGTTTGCACCATTTAGAGATGGCATTAACGTTAACCGAGTCCAGGAGATTACTAACAGAATACATTTGCATCCTATTTTACAATTCATAAGCCTTTTCACAAACTCAGCCCATGTTTAAGCAATGAAGGATTAAGGCTCCAAGAAGTAAACTGATTTGCCAAAGATCAAAAAGCTAATAAATATCAGAATATGTAATTTTCACCTGGCACTTGATATTCTGTGAATACACAGATTACACAAATCCACAGACTAGGGTCCATGAGAACAGCATAACCATGGGCCCAGTATCATGCAATTGTCAATTTTCAATAAATATTCATTGAATGGGTCCAAACTCATTTTAAGGATTCTTGGTGTAATGAAAAAAGAGCCTGTGGAGCTTTTAATTCCCTGACAGGACTTGCTCCATTCTTGAGACAGTTCTTTCTGCATCAAGTTGTCATGGATCACATGATTTTTAAAAATGGGCCCTGTCATGCTAATCTAGTCAGAAGGGAGTGGTTCCAAGGTAATAGGCAACAATATATGGCTTGGACACAGGAAAGGCCAAATACCTGTAGTTTATTTGGACTCAGTCCAATAGAAATGATCCAAATTGGATGATGATTAATTGATTATATTATAAGTTTGGTAGGTAAAGGGTTATGTACACAAGAGCTCAGGTATCCCACAGTGTTGTATCCTAAAGGATCAGACTTCAAATACTCCAAATACACAGCTACCTATATAAACACTGATGCTGCCATAAATATATCCTTGGACAAAGAGCATCTGTCTACACCCTCACTTTATATATCCTTTCCACAGACCCTTAATAATGAAGGTTAAATGAATATATCTCTCATGTTCACTCTTAATGAGCCAGAATAAAATACCTTGGCTCACACTTTTTCCTTTTATTACATTTTTAAAAGTTATTGGAATTACATGGCTGTAATACCACAGTGAACACTATACCTATAGCCATTATTTGGTGCTGTCAGGGAGGAAAAGCTTTGCTTCTTCTCTCTTATGTTCAGTAATTGGAGGCCTTCAAATTAATCGGACAAAAGATGGATTAGCAAGAGAAAAAAACAGATGTAATTCTGTGTGTAGGCATGTTGTGCTCGTAAAGAAATGTAATGCAACAAGGCAATTAGAACCTGAAGCTTATCTGCCCTTTTTATTATTCAAAGAGGAGGGACAGAGGGGCACCTCCGTGAGAACAAATGGCTTTTAGTAAAAATAAATGGACTCTTAGGAGAATAGAGAGGTGATATGATAATTTTATGACAATGTCTATTCAGGTGACTTTTTTTTTTTTAATCCAGGTACTGATTTGTGCTGACTTCTCATCTTCAGTGATAAGAGTCAATCTTCCGTGGTTTTGAAACACCCCGGGAGGTGACTTACCGAGAGTTAAATCCTTTTGGGAGGCCTTGCTCTTAGGAAGATAAAAGGAGTTCAGAAAAAGCCTCTTCCTGCAGCTGTGGATTCTCAAATGTGTTCAGCTCAAGATAATGCTTTCGCCACTGAGGCATGTTCTGGACCCCTTCAGCACATAAGCTTTTGTCTAATGGCATTACCGACCCCCTTGTTAACAAAGAACCCTCTGTTTTAATTTTCTCTCCTCTGATGGAACCTTTTGGAAATCAGTTATGTAGTAGGATCCACAAGCATTCATTGGTATCTGGTTCAGTATATCTGAAAAGAAAATAACATCTTGACTGTCTTAGACAAGTGAGGATCTATTTACCTGGTCTTGAAAAGTATTCTGATATGATTTAGAGTTCCTCTAAACACGTGAAATGGTAGCATAACAGGTGTCAATAAAATGTAACTGGGTAATTGTAATATTTGTGCACTTTTTCAAAAGATAGTAAAAGATCATGGCTCAGCTATTAGTTTGATCAACTACCTATAGGAGTTAACTGGAAAAATCAAATGAACGTTCATTTTAATGATAAGAAAAGGATGTCTTTGGAGAAAATATTAGGATTCCTAGGAGTTTTTTCTAATACTAGATATATTTTTTGAGAACGTGTTTCTGAATTTGCAATGAAAGTAAAGAGCAACATATAGCGTAGTATTTTTCTAGTGGGCCTGATGTGACAGGAAAAGTTCATTAGTCAATATGTTTGTGGTGTGCAGAATAATGACCATCCCCAAGATGTCCATGACCTAATAACCATAACTTATGAATATGTTACCTTCTAGGGCTAAAGGGACTTTGAGGGTGTGATTAAGTAAGGATCTTGAGCTGTAGAGATTATCCTGGATAATCTGGGTGGGTCTACTATAACTAAAAGAATCCTTAAAAGATAAGGAGAAGGCAGGACAGTTTGAGAAGGAGATATGACAACAGAAGCAGAGATTAGAGTGGTGAGATTGCTAGGAGGAGGCAATGAGCCAAGGAATACTGGTGGCCTCTAGAAGCTGGCAAAGCAAGACACATATTTCCCTCTAGATCCTACAGAAGGACCACAGTCCTGCTGGGACCTTGATTTGAGCCCAGCAAGACATGGTGAGACATGTCCAGAAATATTAAAGAATAAGTTTGTTTTTTTTTAAGCCACCAAGTATAGAGCAGTTTGTTATAGCAGCCATATGACCCTGATAATATTCATCATTCTCTTTTAACTCTCTTTTTCCTTAAGTCAGGGCCTGCTTGTGTTTTGACTGTGTTTGGTACCTGGTAATAAATATAAGGATGTGACATTCAAATATTTTTACAAGGAAAAGTAACCATTTTTATTGATTAATATCCCCCATTAGACTTTAGACAAACTATAATTAGTTAGGGGGAAAAGCCAGCTTCTTCATTTGATGTGTAACAAAAACATAGGTCGATCATAGAATTTGCTGTTCTCCCCTACTGCACCCAAAGGCAGGAATATGTTAAAACCTGCTTAACAACTTGCTAACAACTCATTCTAATCACCGAAAAGGAAGCCAAATTCTTTTGGCACTACCTTCAATAACAACATGTAGGAATGCTAAGTAGATGAGGACGTAGCCTCTGAGCTTACAGAGCAAAACATGCTTCTGTGTTTGAGCTAGTGAGGACCATCTAGGCTGGCTTTAGAAGAAAGGGCCTTAGTTACCTGGTCCCTGATTAGAATGATCAGCTTCTATTGAAGCCTACCTCCCCTTAACCCTGCCCTGCTTCTTGCCCCTGATCAAGACCCAATTTCTGATCTAAGGATCTATAATTATGAAATGCCTCCCCCCCACACACACACACAACTTGTTTCCACTATATCCAGTAGGTACACACATTCAGCTTAAACATTGTCTATCCCCATTATATAATGATTCAGAATGTGTCCCTTTACTATCCTGCCTATAGCCCAACTTGTTTGTTCCCCATTTTCATCCTTTGTTGATGAAGTACCACTATTTTTCCCTAGGTTGGGTAATCAGAAATCATTGAAGCAGTAACTATTATATTGCAGTTTATGCAGCCACATTAACACTTTGTTGACCAGCAATGTTATACGAAAACAAATGCAATTGAAAACATGAGTTAGCTCGTGTAGCAAGCTACGTCCATCTGTTCATTAACACATTTTTTTGACCAGCAATTTTATAGCAAAAGCTAATGCAAGTGCAAGCACAAGTTAATTCATTATTGGTCAATATTTGGGTTTGAAAACACCCATTTTTTGTGTATGTGACTAGTCAACCATGTGTTAGGATGGCTTGTGAGCACTGTCAGAGTTCACAGTAGCTGCACCTAGCAAATGAAAATGCTGGAACTCAGATCAGGTTTACCTGATTCCAAAGTTCATCTCTTAAATACTTTAGCATATTGTCTTTCACTCAGAAAATCCTGAGTCATTTCTAAATTACCATCCATAGAGAATCATTCAATTATGCATCCACATACAATCTCTTAATCAGCTGTAGAACTCCAGCTACTGCTTTCTGCCCCAACCTTGCCTCTCCACTAACAGCCTAAATTATCTTTGTTGACATGATAAGCTTTTACGTGATAAATATTAATGCTGATGGTTGCATTTCATCAAAGAGTTTACATTCATAAACCAAAACGGTGATGGAGGAGTAAATTTCAGAACTTAAAACAAGTATATATTTTAGTGATGCCTTTTCATATTCCTAAAAGAACCTGAGAATTGAAGCTGCCTACTTATAGGGTTATGCTAATACAATATTTGAGTTAATATCCTAGAAAAGAAAAAAAGCTTTTGGGGTACTATCTGCTCTTAAAAACTAAAGATCAATTGCTGTTTCACAAAAACTCTGCTCAGAAGGAGGCTCAATGCTAAAACAAATGTACTTACACTGCTAATGAAGAATTAATTGTCCTCCCTGTTGTGGGATAGCACTTCAGTGGCCAATAAAAATTTGGAGAAGCACTGGGTATTAAAAGTTGATGGGCCTAAGATAAATGTTGTGATTTATCTATAGAGTTTGATTTTTCTTTCTTTTTTCTTTTTTTAAGATTGTATTTATTATTTCCAGAGAGAGGGGAAGGGAGAGAGGCAGAGAGGAAGAGAGACACCAATGTATGGTTGCCTTTCACCTGCCTCCAGCTATGGACCTGGCTGGAGACCTGGCTTGCAACCTGGTTATGTGCCCTGGCTGGGGAATCGAACCAGCCACCTTTGGGTTCACAGGCTGGTGCCTTATCCACTGTGCCACCAGCCAGGGCTGATTTTTCTGTAATGATATTCCCTTATAGAATGGAGGCTGAAAAGAAGCATTAGCCATATCATATTTTTAAGGAAAGCAAATTTGCAATGAAATGAGATAGGTAGCATGAGGATGGCATTCACTTGCTTTACTGTCTTTTCTTCATGTTACCATATTTCTCTCCTCACACAGCTGTTTGCAGTGTGCTCCATGGAAGCAGCTGAGAGTATAGTGGTTGAGAACTGGGTAATAACATTGAATGTAACTTGTAATTGAAATTTTTTAATTTAAAAAAGACCTGGTTATGAACTCACTCTTTGGAATCAAAGAAACCTGGATTCAGTCCAGTTCTACCATTCAAAAACTAAGAGTCTGAAATTTTTAATTTATTTCAACCTCAGAGTGTTTCTGGGAAAATTAATACAACAGAGTGCCTAAAATATCACAATTTTTAAAAATTTTTGTTGTCACTGTTAATTTTAAACACTTCCAAACTAGAGGTTATCCAGCAATTTTGCCAACTCCTGTAAACTGAGGATCTTCTACTACAAACATAGAGAAAGAATTGATAAAATATATCAAAGCTTCCTTTAATGTGCTGATGTCTTTTACTTCAGCTTAGGACAAGTAACCAGTATCGAACTTACCTTCCTGCTGTTAAACTAGAAAACTGGACCAAAAAATGTGAAACTCCTGTGTTCACACATGGAGCAAAAGACAGTGCAAGACAAAAATCCTTGAGAAGAAACAAGTAGATGGGTCCATGAAATATACTTATCTGTCCCATTACATCTTTGACTGAATAGGAAGTTGTCCATGTATAGGGTGATATTCTGTGAGGCCAGGCAAAGAACAACTATAGAGGAGCTGTAAACTGAGCAATTCCCAGAGTTTACACATGACTGAAAATATTCTATTAGTTCTTATCAGCTAGGCAGGGGTCAGCGAACACTTTCATTGAAAGGTTACATAGTAAATATTTTAGGCTTTGTGGGTCCCATATGGTGTCTGTCACTTAATCTTTGTATTTTTTTTAAAACTACCCTTTAAAAATATAAAAGTAGCCCTGGCCCAGGTGGTTTAGTTGGTTGGAATATCATCCCATAACTGAAAGACTGAAGGTTCCATCCCCAACTGGGGCATGTACCTAGATTGCAGGTTTGATCCCTGGAGGGGCTGTGTATGATCTCTGGTCAGTGCACATATGGGAGGCAATCAGTTGATGTTTTTATCTAACATTGATGTTTTTCTCTCTCCCTTCCTTTCTCTCTTCCTTTTCCCTTCCCCTCTCTCTAAAAGCAATGAACAATGTCCCCAAGTAAGGATAAAAATTCTTATATCTTGAGCTATTCAAAAACAGTTCATAAGGATGACTACAATGACACTAAGGAATGTTTTTAAATCCATTATATTATTATGGGACTACTGCTGTATATATGGTCTGTTGTTGACCAAAATGTTGTTATCTAGCACATGACTGTACTAGAAAATTGATTCCAGCTATACATAAAAAGGATAATATATCATGATCAATGAGGCTTATTCCAACATTACAACACTGGTTCAATGCTTATATATCAATCAAGGTAAATTATAATACGAAGAAAGTAAGAAGAAAAAACATATGACCATCTCAGTAGATGCAGAAAAAGCATCTGTCAGAAATTCAACAGCCACTTATGATCTACAAAGAAATTCTCATTAAAAATGGCATCTATAGCCCTGTCTAGGTAACTCAGTTGGTTAGAGTGTTGTCCCAGTATACCAAGATGGTGTGTTTGATTCCTACTCAGGGCACACACAGGAAGTGATCAATAAATACATCAATAACTGGAACAACAAATTAGTGTGTGTGTCTCTCTTTCAATCTCCCTCTCCCTCATCAATTAAAAAAAATTTTTTTAAAGGTTAAGAAGCACCCTTGAAAATAATTTAAAAAGGGCATTACAAAAAGCCTACAGCTAACATCATACTTATTAGTGAAATACTAAATGTTTTCCCTGAAAATCAAAATGGAAGGCCATCCATTCTTATTGCTTCTATTCAATTTTCTGTCTGATGTCTTAGAGAATGCAGTAAGAGAATAAAATGAACCAAAAGACATATATTTTGGAAAGTGTCAGGTACTTTTCTAACAGCATTGATGAGATTTGTCTGCTTTGTATAATTATTTCTTGTGTATTTGACATTAAGGCCTATGAACTTACTAAACTCAATTATTATTTTAGTACTTTCTGATAGATTAATTTTCCCTTTGCAATGTGATTCATATTTTATAAAAAGTATGAAAACAGACAAAATTCATCTATGCTGTTAGAACTGTGTCTGATACTTGGCAAAACCCCAGTAAATGTTAGTTACTATTTTATTTATATTTGATATAACTTCAAATATAAATATATGAAATTAAATTGGATACACTACAATTACAAAATGTTATAGTGTACATATAACTTAAGGTAATGACTTCAGATCTTAATATATCCAAGATGACTCTGGAAGACATCTGTCAGGTCTGTTGTAAAAGAGACTTTTCTGAGGATAGGAAGTTGTTTTAGCTTTAGGTGCTTTATATGATTAAATTAACTCACGCTAAGCTATTACTAATGTTGTCTTCTAAATGATTGTTTTAATTGTTTCATTTAAGTATAATTTATATATGGTATGTATCAGTCAGCTTTGAAAAATGCATACAACTGTGTAAGCTATATCCTTTCAAAATACAGAACATTGCCATCACACCAGAAAGTTCTGTGGTGCCCCATCCTAATCAGCCCTTCCCCACAAGAGAACTGTTATCAGCACAGATTAGTTGTTGTTGTTGTTGTTTTTAATAACTTCATATAAAGGAAACTATATGATACATGTTCTTTTTTGTGCCTGGCATCTTCCACTCAGCATAATGCTAATTCTTTATTTTACTGTGGTAAGAACATTTAACATGAGATTTATCCTCTTATCAGATTTTTAAGTGTACAACATGTTATGGTTAGTTGTAGGCACCACGTTATACAGGAGATCTCTATATCTTATTTATCTTGCTTGACTGCAACTTCATAGCTATTGAACAACAACTCCCTGTTTTCCTCTCCCTACCATCCCCTGGCAACCATCATTCTACTCTCTGCTTCTAAGAGTTTCACTACTTTAGATGCCTTAAATAAGTGGAATTTTTCAATGCTTGTCCTTCTATTACTATCTTATTTTACTTAACATAATGTCCTCAAGGTTCATTTATGTTGTTGAATATTGTGAAATGTCTTTTTTTAAGGCTAAATAATAGTCCATTATATGTAAATACCCCATTTCTTTATCCACTCATCTGTTGATGGACATTTAATTATTTCTATATCTTGGCAATTATGAATAATTTTGCAATGAAAATTGGTTGTTAAATCTCTTTGAGTTCCTGATTTCAGTTTATTTGGATATATACCTAGAAGTGGGATTACTAGAGCATATGGTAGTTTTAATTTTTTTGAGGAATCTCCATACTGCTTTTCATCACAGCTTCACCATTCTAGGCTATTCCCACCAGTAGTCTAGAGAGGGCATTACAGAATTAACCTGAAAAAAAAAAAACAAAACAAAACTGTATGATCCATACAGTGCAGGCCCCTTGATCAAAGAAAGATAGGCCTTCCTATCCTGTCACATTATAGGTAAGAATACAGGTAGGTGGTAGAATACTATTTTGAAATGTTAATCATAGCTCCTTTCTTCCATATGCTTCAAATAGCAAGCTGGTTCTGTGGTCACTTCTTCATGTGAGGGATGTGACAGAAAGTAGAAACAAAATCTAGATTTGCCTCTAGAGAGTCTAGAAAGAGTACTCCAAGCATATATAAGAGTTTGCAGTGAAATTGCAGGGCTTTTAGAAATGAAGACTATCCTCTGAGAGCCAAAAGAAAATCTACAAACTAGGGGGAGGTGGAACAAGATATTGGTATGATGAATGATGAAGTCAGTGGGGCAGAGAGAGAGAGGACGCAGGATCTGAGGAGACCAAAACAGAAATGAAGATTGCACGGCAACAGGTTGCTATGATGAGCATTATTCCACTGTCTAGGAGTTTCATGGGAGTATTCTGCCTATACTTGACCTTAGTGAGCACAGACTGTTAACACACACAAGGGCTAAGCTAGCAGTCCTATTTAGTATCTCCTTTAAATTTTATTTCAACAGCCACTAATATCACACCCACTGACTACTTACTAGGTGTGATGTTCATCTGGCCAGCTGACAGTTAATGTGGACATCTTTAGCAGGGTCCAAGGATGGCAGAAATCCAAGAGAAATGGGGGCGGCATTTTGTGCTGGTATGGAAGGAAAGCTCTCATACTTATACCTATGAAACTAAGAGGAACTAGATTCATCTTGAGCCAGGACATTAGTTAAATGCCACTACCTTTCAATCCTTCCTCCCATGAAAACAGCAAATAGAGAACTGTCTAGTCAAGCAATCAAAGTCAATTAAAAAACAAGGTTTTTGCTTTTCCTTTTCAAACCACTGGGGTATGAGGGTATTGTAGTTATATGCCATGTCATTCCTGAGGTAAAACATATGTATATTTTAATTGTTAGTCAAGGACAACATAGACCAATGTACTAATCCTAGCTTCAGTACTTACTAGATTTTGTCACTGGATGAGTTACTTAAACTGTATGAGCCTCAGTTTCCTTTTCTATTAAGTGAGGCTAATACTATTGCCAGGTTTTTGTAAAAATTAGAGGCAATAACCTGATACTTGGTACTAAACTACCTATTACAATACCTAACACATAGAAGACATTTAGTAAATGGAATTATTATTGTAAAAATCTTTCTGCCAAAGTGCCACCATTAAAAATTCACTTCTTTGGGTTAATGAGCTCCTCATTTAAACTGAATCATTTTTAGCCAGTGTGGTAAAACACATAATTTGCCTTAAGCACCTACATTTAGGCCCCTTTTTCAATGCCCCTTTGTCCTTATGTTGGTATTTGGTTAGAGAGAGAGAAAAGAGAATTCTTGAGAGAAAATAGAATGAAGAAAAATTCCCATATCTAGTTTAGATTTGTGGCTTCATAAGTCAAGTGATAGATGTGACATATATAAGAACTTATTTTTCTACAAAATGGAGCTGGACCAGGCATGTAATATAAATTTTCCTAATGTTATGATAGAATTAGTGCCTTATTATTTAAGTACTACTCTTCAAATATGACTAAAACTATATATGTTATGTGTCTTCCCCCAACTTTGTGTATTTCTGATTACCTTAATCATTCATTACTTTCTCAAACGTTACAACATAAAAATGAGGAATGGCTTTTAGTTAAGAAAATTTGCAAGAGAGAACATAATAATGTGGAACAGCTGCAGCCATGAATTTTATGAATGCTTTGTTGAAAATAACATTAAAAGGCAAAATCAGTTCCTAGATTAACTGCAGTGTTTTATGCAATGTGGAAAATTCATCATTCTTACTTATTTATGATGAAAAGAACATGAAATAACTTACCTTGATTTCAACTGAGTAGAAACCATCATCGTCATTTTCATCATCATCATTCCTTTATTGAGGAATTAGTATATAGAGGGTAATATGTAAGAAGTTGTATGTATAAAGATAAAATGCTTGCTTTCAAAGAACTTCAAATCAAATTAGAAAACAGGCTGTGCTAACAAACATGAAAACATTGTATCAGAATCAGAATTGATTAATAAGTAGTTCTGGTTATCAGGCACTATCTAGTTCTTGGGCTATATAATGTAGACATCACCCAACCTTCAACCCATCCACATAATTTCTGACCTTAATAAAATAAAAGCAGCCCTGGCTGCTGGTGGCACAGTGGATAAGGCACTGGCCTGTGAACCCAAAGGTCACTGGTTTGATTCCCCAGCCAGGGCACATAACCAGGTTGCAAGCCAAGTCTCCAGCCAGGTCTGTAGCTGGAGGCAGGTGAAAGGCAACCATACACTGATGTTTCTCTCCCTGTCTGACTCTCTCCCTTCCCCTCTTTCTAAAAATAATAAATAAAATCTTGTTTAAAAATAAATAAAAGCATAAAGCTTTCAGACCAAATTTTGCAAAAATTATGGTCCATAAGCCAAATGAGACCCAGGAACACATTTGTTAAGCTCTATGTACATATTTTTAATTTACTCTTCAAATTGGTCATTTCCATTTCAAAATTATTTTGTTGCACTTTGTAATTTAGATTTCCAGCTTTTCTTGCAATATAAAAAATATCTGGCAACACTAGAACTATTTTTCACATTACAACAATTAGCTGTTGCTAAATAGTAGAAGCCATTTTTAGATAGGACATTGGAATGTCATTTCTTTCAAAGGTCTCACCCCTCCTTCTTGTTCCTTACTCATGGCTTGTTTCCTTCCCTTTACATTTCAGTCTCTACAGTCACTTCATTTTGTGACTCATGGCTTAGCCACACTCTTAGACTAAGCAGGAATCTCATTCTGGTCTAATTCTGGCCCACATTTCTAGCTTGTTTGTACTGCTACACTCCTCATCTAAGAAACCTTTCCGGCACTGGTAACTCATGACTTTGGGCTTCCTTTTCCTACCCTTATCCCAATAATATTTCTCATCAAAACTATACCCCAGAAGTAACTTCAACCCTATTGAAAATTACTTAGTGACTATCTTTACCAATTGCCACTGAATTTAGTGCAACCAATAGTAACATGAAAATATGGTTGGCTGATCCGTTAAATGGAAAAATTTTAGTTGTATGCATATATAATCTGATAAAGCAAGTTTATAAGCCTCTGCAGCAAGCAAAGATTTCAGAAAAAACATGCTTTCCCTTCAAAATATATAATAATAGGCAGTGATGAAACTCCTATTAAAATCATGAACTTGGGCAAGGACCACTAAAGAAAATAAAAACTTTCAGGTGATAGGTTGATGGGTAGCTCCATGTTCACATAGTGCCAAAGTACATCCCCATGAACTACTTGCTAACTGAAATGGGAGAAAGGGTTAACTTTTCAATAGAGCAAACTGACAGTCATCATCTTTATCCAGTCATCACAATATTTAGTGATCCTTTCATTAATAGAGAGTCAACCACACATTCTATATCTATTAGTGTAATATAATATGGAACACACAACCTCATCTATGAGGTAGTCCTATGGAAAATCTTTAACCTGAATGTGATAAAACTTAGTTCTAAATTTCAGTTTTCAGAATTATAAGGAATAGAAGAACAAGTTCAGTGACACCACAAGGAAAAGCAGGTAAACTCAAAAGGTGATTTATTCTATAGGGTAATATTCTCAATTTCTTCAATTGTCAAAATCATAGGAAGAGTGCCCTGGCTGGTGGTACAGTGGATAAGGTGCTGACCTGCAAACCCAAAGGTCACTGGTTCAATTCCCCAGTCAGGGCATGTAACCAGGTTGCAAGCCAAGTCTCCATCCAGATCCATAGCTGGAGGCAGGGGAAAGCCAGCCATACATTGATGTCTCTCACCCTCTCTGCCTCTATCCCTTCCCCTCTCTCAAAAAATAATAAATTTTAAAAATCTTTAAAAATCATAGGAAGAAAAGAAACATGACAAGAAAAAAATATATATATATATAGTATAAAGTATCCAGCCATGTCATATGGAAAATACATTTTTTAAAGAAGATACTACAAGATACAAGCAACATTGTACATAGGACAGTGATGCCTCGGTCCCTTTCGAAATAGGCACCTTGGGACCTCACACAGTTCTCCCAGTTGCCATCAGCTGCCCTGTCATATCTTCCTGAATCTCATCAGTGGTCTGAACTCTCTTCCCTTTCAAAGGTGATTTTAGTTTTGGGAAAAGTCAGAAACTGCAGAGCACCAAATCTGGGTTATAGGAGGGTTGAGTCACCTGGGTGATTTGATGTGTTGCCAAAAAACTGCAGGAGACATGATGCGTGAGCAGGCACATTGTCATGAAGAAGCTGCTAATCACCAGTTGCCCATAGCTGTGGCCTTCTGAATCATCCCAGTAGTTTCCTCAGAAGAATGTTCAAGCTTAACACAAATTTAGATGCAGACTCATTGCTCTACTCGCTCGTTCATTTTGAATGTGACAGCCACACAATACATATGCTTATTCAACAGCATCTACCACCCCCACAACTAGTAGAGTGAAGGCATCATTGTTCATGCATGTGCATTCCAGTCCATACTACTTGGCTGCCAGGTTACATCAATGTCCTGCAAAACCATTCTCATTATATTAACAATGGCTGGACATTTTTCCAGACAGACAGAAATTTATTTGATTTTAATTAAAAGTGTGGGCTAGAAATTCATCAAAAAAGTTTTCAGTATAAGTAAGTAATGGCTTGATCATTCACAGAAAGAGAAGTGGCTGGCATAATATCTGATGACAAAGAAAAGCTGTGAGTACAGATTTAGGTAACCACCCGCTTAGAATGGTTCACCCTTGTAACCACCCTGAAACCATTTAGATATTAAGCCAAGTCCTCCAGAATTTTGGATCTCTCTTACATATATATCCTTTCCTCCACCAATGCCTGCTCATCAGGTATCAGCTTAGTCATTCCTCCCATCCCCCAGTTTTGTTTCAGCTTCACTGTTACCTGTGTCCACAGTACTCTGTCCTATCATAGGATTTAAGTTCCTAACCTATTTATCTGCCTTTCCCTGTGGGTAGGGAGACCTTCATCAGGGAGCAGGCTAATATTTTCAAAGTGTCTAGTCCAGTATCTGGCACAACATAGGCATTTTGTAAACAAGCCATATCTTATTACTTAAAATTGAATTGTTTATAGATCCTGGCCTGACATCTGGGACCTAATTCTTAACTCCTCTTAATAACTGGGGCCCAGTTATCTCACAAGATTTTATTTTCTAACTACCTGCAAGTCTGTCTTAATATTACTTCCCAGTGGAATTTTATCATGTTTTGTTCATCTGTCAATGTATCCCTGTTAACTTTCTAAAATGTCAAAATCAACATCACTATTGTTTCTTGTTGTATCAAAATGCTGAGATTTTATTGGGGACTGTTTAAATACCCGAGATATGAGTGAGTTGAATGGCACATTAGTGACACACTTTAGCCACTCAATGTCCATTATCTGAATGATAGTTAAATTTGATATACGAGAGTGATCCGATTGAGCTGTTTCTACTGAATGTCATCAAGGTAATCATTTATCCTCATTGTCACTCTCCCCAAATTGTTAGCACTTTTCTCCTGTAAAATCCCAAAGGGGCTATCAAATACAAGTTTAAATTTTGAGTGTTTTGAACATTTCTGGTCTTACAGATATCTCTTTGACACAGTGGGCTGGTATACAAGTATATATTTCGCCCCTCTATTAGAATGCAGAAATTAGCAACCCTACATGAGTCCACAGAATATACTTAATAGTATGGCTGCTGTTGTAGGCTTGAATCGAGACATACTGCTAAAATCAGAGACTTAGTTATTTTCAAATCTACCACTCATCAGGTGGCATTATAGCATAAGGATATTTACTAACTAGCTATTACTTACATTTTTTGAAAGCACCATCAGTATGCTTTATGCATAGAATAAATGAGGCCTCATAAAGATCCACACATTTCATGAAACCTCTAGGAAGCAATCTAATCCTCATTCTGAAGTCTAATAAAGGGACATAACTAGTTTTATGAGGTTCTAAAAATGTGAATATTTGGACCAGTTTGTCTCCAACAGGCAAAACAATTAGAGTCTGATACATCCTCAGACTTTCACAAAGAAAAGACAGTAGCATATCTATCTCTTTGTCTCACTGCTGACTTGAGTTAATTGTCAACGGCTCTTGCTGCCACATAATGCTGCAAATGGCCAAGCTGTAGTCAGCACTCTCCAGACTTCTTGATTCTATGCCCTTTACAGCTTCAAATGTAGCACCCCACACAACTGGTCACTGCTGTGATCTGCGCAACCAGCCCCTTCATCAATGTACTCCAATGTCATATTTATTCAAGGTCCTCAAATGCAAGTTACCAGACTACCCTATCTTTCCCCATTTTTCTTGATAGAGAATGTGATCTCTATGATGGAAGAGTTCATTCCTAGCACCTACAACAGTACCGGGTATATAAAAAGTGTTTAATAAACACTTGTTGGCCAGATGAGTAATCATAGCCACTAATATTTGTTGAAAATTTACCATGCCACACACTACTAAGTGCTTTACAAGTTTTATTGCACTTAATCCTCATGAATATTACAATGAAGGAAGTGCTGTAATTATTTCCATTTTAAATATATTTTAGTTTGCTATTACAATTTTCCTCTCTTTGCCCCCCTCCACCCAGTACCCCATTTCTCACTTTGTACTTGAGGAAATATAGAATCAGATAACTGAACTTCTGAACTTTGGTTAGGAAGGCTATACTTGTGATTACTATTAATACATCAGCAAAGGCTGCTGGTTAGATTCCCAGCTGGGGCACATAACCAGGTTGCAAGCCAGGTCTCCAGCCAGGTCTGTGGCTGGAGGCAGGTGAAAGGCAACCACACATTGATGTCTCTCTCCCTCTCTGCCTCTCTCCCTTCCTCTCTCTCTGGAAATAATAAATATTTTTAAAAAATGCATCAGTATTCTCTATGGAACAGTAAGTACATAAGAAATATTTAGGAATTTAGCATACCCTGAATGCCTATAGAAATAATATACTTGTAGGGTGGGGAGGGGGACAGAGGGGAGCAAAAAGGGGATGGGTGTAATACAACAACAATAAAATTAAAAAATACATATACTTGTATAGCTAATATTTACTGAAAATTTGCCATGGATGAGGCACTATTAGACGCTTTACATCCCTTTAAATCTTACAACATCCCTATGTGGTAGGCACTATTATTATTCCAATTTTATAGATTGGGGATGTGGGGCATAGAACAGCTAGGCGATTTGCCCTAGGTATCAGTTGGCAAGTGAGAGAGTTTGGTTTCAAATACCCAAATACATCTATGAATGGAGAGACCATAGATTTGATGACAACTACAAAATGCTAGAGACTTTTATTGTCAAAATGGTAGGGACTTGCACATATTTTATATAATTTTCAAAAGAACCCTATGTTCTATTATTTTCAGTCTATGGATAAGACAAGGACTTAGAGAATTTTATATCTCAAGGTTACAGAGTTTAAGAGTATTCTATTATTTTACATGTTAATTTTTAAGTTTAATTTTATTGTTGTTGTATTATATCCATCCCTTTTTTGCTCCCCTCTGTCCCCCTCCCCACCCACCCAGTCCCCCCCAAAGTCAATCCCACCTGTTTTCCATGTCCATGGTTCCTTTATACTAGGTTCTTGTCTAAACTGCTCCCCTTCCTTGTAAGAGTATTCTATTTTTAAGGCCTGTCCCAACAGGTTGGTTTAGGGATAAAAGCAGGGCAGAACTGAGGTGAGAACAAGTTAACCAACTTAAGAAAAGCCTAGACTGAAAAGAGCAGAGTGCAGGAAGGGGGCAAAGGAAAAACAAACAAACAAACAAAAACATGAAAATTGATGTCCACAATGACAGAGGTGGATTTTGTTTGAGGTATGGTATATTAATAGCATGATATAGTCATTAAGAATGTTGTTCAACTAGGTTTACATTTTAAATGGACTGTTCACTAACTCTGTGAATTTGACTAAATCACTTTAACTCTCAAAGGCTCAGTTTCCTAACCTATGAAAAGGGTATTACAGTAGTATCTTCCTCAGAATGTTATTGGGAAGATCACCTGCTATGTAGCATGTGTTCACTAGCAATTGTTACTACTATTAGTGAAGAAACAAGGGACAGACAAATGCTGATTTCCATTGTATCTTCTTACCACCTAATCTTGGCCTGGTCACTGCTTTTCATACAGTGTTAGGTACCAGAGACAAGAAATGTAATACTTTCATTTATTTATTTTATTGTTTATTATTATTTCCAGAGAGAGAGGAAGGGAGAGAGGCAGAGAGGGAGAGAAACATTAATATATGGTTGCCTTTCACCTGCCTCCAACCATGGACCTGGCTGGAAACCTGGTTTGCAACCTGGTTCTGTGCCCTGGCTGGGAATTGAACCAGCGACCTTTGGGTTTGCAGGCCAGCACCTTATCCACTGTGCTACCAGCCAGGGCAAAAAACATAATTCTTAAAGACCCTTGTTGTGTAATTGCTGAAGTGCTTGAACATTATGAATTTGAATAATAACTGGATTATCTTGATTACATTTTTGAGTAATGGCTGCCTCTTTTAAATATGTCCATAGAAATATTTACTAAATTTCTGAAAGATGTCCTAAAGTTGCATAGAGTCACCAGCCTTCATGCCCTGGCATCTGTGAGATTTATACTGTCACTTTCCTATCTATCTTAACACTCTAAGTAAAGGGTCCCTAAAGATAGCTTCCCATTACAGTCCCAGTTGATTCACTTGCCATATGTGTTCTTTTCTAAAATACCCTATAATCAGTCTTCTCCCAGTTACTTGGTCATTTAAAAGGAATTTTCCAGTATCATTTGCCAGTTCTGTACTTCCAACCTTCGTTCTGTCTCACTATTGGTACATCAGCCCATTTACTACCAGACCAGAGGATCTTCAGCCTCTAAGAACAGTGAATTTGGCCCTGACTGGTGTGGCTCAGTGGACTGAGCACTGGCCTGAAAACCCACGTGTTGCTGGTTCAATTCCCAATCAGGGTACGTACCCAGGTTGTAAGCCAGGTCTCCAGACAGGTCTTTAGCTGGAGGAAGGAGAAAGGCAACCATCTATGGATGTTTCTCTCCCTTTCTTCTTCCCCCTCCTTCTCCTCTCTCTAAAATGTGAATAAAATCTTTTTAAAAATAAATAAAAATGGTGAATTTGCCCTTGGCCTCTTGAATAAAATGGGCTCTGGGTGCTAGGAAGTATGCTGAGAACCTCCACAAGAATTATCTCCCTGATTTATAGCAATGGCCCCATGAGGTTGGGCTCTTCTATCACCATTTTCCAGAGAAGGAAGCTAAGGCAAAAATGGGATTAACTGACTCCTCAAAACAACATAGCTATTTGGTGGCACTATCGTCTGAATATATTTGTGTTCCCCCAAAATGGATATGTTGAAACCTAATCCTCAACGTGATGGTATTATGAGGTGTGGCTTTTGAGAAGTAATTGGATCATGAGGATGAGGCCCTAATCAATGGGATTAGTGTTCTTATAAGAGAGACTTGAGAGAGCTCCTTTGTCCCCTTCCTTCATATGAGCACACAGTGAGAAGACAGCAGTCTATGAACCAGGAAATAGGTCCTCACTAGACCCTGGATCTGCTAGCACCTTGGTCTTGGACTTCCCAGGCTCCATAACTGTGATAAATAAATTTCTCTTGGTTATAAGTTACTCATCCTGCTTTTTTTTTTTTTTTTTTTTTGGTCATAGCAACCGAAAGGCAAAAAAGCCAAATCAAACTAATGGGAACCAAAAGATTCCAAGTCCAGTGAGCTTTAGGGTAGCCTATATTTTAATTTAAACAGCTTGTTTCTGCTAGCTGTGTAAGGATGTGAGGTGCAGTGCATGCTTCTGAGGTCCTAGTGAATACGGATTTTTACTGGAGAAATGATAATGATGGGCTAGACTGCTATGTCCTTTTACACCACTGTTTAGCACATTCTTCTTCTGATAAAAATACATTTTCTCTCCTTTCATTAATTTAATGAGCTCCTGCCCTATGGTGGGAGGCAGAATAATATCTCTCCCATAAAGATATCCTAATCCCAAGAACCTGTGAATGTTACCTTTTGTAGCAAATGGGACTTACCAAGCATGATTCCCATCTTGAGAGAGGCAAATTACACTGAATTCTCCAGTGAAGTCATATGGGTCACTATAAGGGAGACAAGAGAATTAGAGAATTAGAGAGAGGGGGGGAGAGAGATTTGAAGATGCTATGCTGTTGATTTCTAAGATGAAAGAAGAGGGCCATGAACCAAGGAATGCAGGCACCTCTAAAAGATGAGAAAGGCATGGGAATGATTATGACCTAGAGCCTCCAAAAGGAATACAGTCGGATCAACACCATGATTGTATCCCACTGAGACGTATATTGGCCTTCTGACCACCATCCTTGTAAGAGAATAAATTTGTGTTGTTTTAAGGCACTACGCTTGCAGTCATTTGTTAGAGCAGCAATAGGAGACTGATATGCTCACTTTCAGGACTTAGTTCAGATATCACCTCTTCATGAAAGGCTTTGATAGCTCCCTATATTAGTAGCATCTGTGGTCCCACTGCTTGAAGTATGTCTCTAACATTATAGGACTCATGACCAAGAAGTGAAATTCCACTCTGTTTTGATCCCTTTCTGCCCGCTCTTTTGGATGCCTTCTGGTGCATGAAGCGAAAAGGAAGAGATTAAGGTCACTTTCACACTTTTGCTACAAATGAAATCCTGGGAAGTAAGCTGAAATCAGTGGGAGGCAAACACTGACCTTTCAACAGCTGAATATACCTTTCTCTCCCTTTTTGGAGGTTCTTAGGTGTGGCAAGCTTGCCTACCTAGGCAAGAAACAGAGTCATCTGCTAACCTGGCCCTAACCATATTTCTAGCCTTGGCTTTTTCACTTCCAATTACAGACTGCATCAAACAGGATCCAGCCAAGAGAAACAAACCCACACCAGCCAGCTCAAGAAAGGACATTTAATAAAGGGAACATTTTACAATGGTGTTAGAGGTACAGAAAAAGAAAATAGGGGCAATATGAGGCAACCTAGAGCCTAATAACTGCAAGAAACTGCTACCAACCATAAAGCTGAGGGACAAAGGCAAGAGGTAACATTCCCAGAACCTAGGAACCAGGAGTCAAGGTTAGCAGGGAGAATCTGGGGCCTTTGAAGAAGAGCCACTCAACAGAAGATGGGACTCTGGAGCTTCCCAGTAAGAACTAGAGGCACAGAAGAGACACTGCCAACTGCCAGAAACCCAAATGAACACAGGGAATGGGATATTATGGCTTCCCCCCTTCTCCTGCCTTCCAGTTTCTTACTAGCATCTCCTATGAGTCAAACCTAACCAGAAACTATGTCATGAAGAAGCCGAGGAAATATAGTCTGCAATGGTCTAAACCCTCACAGAACAGCGGAAGTGCAGAGAAGGAATCTAAAAGCACAAATAATCTTCTTGCAGTTTCCCGGGTTCACCATACCCTTTTGTTATCCTCACATGAACCGCATCCCCTTTTTCTCTTATCTCAGATATGACCTCCTATGTTATGTGACACCTTTTCTGACTATCCCAGGCTTCTGACCACTATCCACCTGGTAATTAACATACAGTAGTCCCTCCACCCATCCACAGGGATAAGATCCAAGACCTCCAGTTGATGCCTGAAATAACAGTTGTACTGAAGCCCATATGTTTTTTCTTACACAAACATACCTGTGATAAACTTTAATTTAGAAGTTAGGCGCAGTAGGAGATAAAGAACAATAACTAATAACAAAGTGGAAAGATAACAATATACTGTAATAAAAGGGATGTGAAGGTACTCTCTCAAAATGTCTTTTACTGTACACACAGCATGAATATAAAGGATAAAGGAATGAGTCACACTGTGCAGGTTGGGGGATTGCCACACAGCTGAAATTTTATCACACTACTCAGAAGAGTGCACAATTTAAAACTTATGAATTGTTTGTTTCTAGAATTTTCCATGCAATATTTTCACATCAGGTTGACTGCAGGTAACGGAAACCAAGGAAAGCAAAACTGGGGATAAGAGAGAACTATGTAATCAATTCTAAGCAGAAGCAGCACTTTTATCTTTGCTTGCTCATATGGTGCGAACACCTAAATACCCTGTAAGGTTTGTTTTTGAGGTCGGGAGACATCTACACATCTACATTTCCATGAACATCTAGCATATAGCAGGTTTTTGCTTGGTTGCTTATAGCCCAATTCTCACTGTGGTGTGATATTTCTACTATCTGAAGATTTCCTATGACATTAAAGCGTGACATTGAAATATTTAACAATCAGTATGACATGGGCACCTTGAAATCAGCATGTACCCCAACTTGAAAAGATCAGATCCTGACTATAACCAACTAGTATACCTATACTGGTTGGTGTATCCTGTTGAGCATTTGGCTGGGCTATATGGGAAGGAGAACAGAACCTGCAACCAAGAGAAATATCCCGTGTGTTATTTGATTATAGAAACCTAATTATGAAAATGGTATTAAGGAAAACAGAATACAAACTAGCATGTTCCCTAAAAAAGGTAGTAAACCATTTTCACATACACATTGTGTGCATTGCATTATAGTATATATTTTGTTATATATTATATATAATGCATTATATATGAATATATGTTATATGTTACTTATGATAACCTATATTTTTCATCAACACACACAAATACACAGGCATTAAAAATATAGAGTATGCTGAATAAGAGAGGTGAAAGCGGACATCCTGTCTTGTTCCTGATCTCAAGGGGAACATGTAATTTTTGCCCATTGAGTATGATGTTGGCAGTATGTCATACAAGACCTTTATTAAGTATGTTCACTTTATTTATTGAGAGTTTTGATCATAAATGGGTGGTGGATTTTATCAGATGTTTTTTCTGCATCTATTGATATGATCATGCAGGTTTTATTCTTCAATTTATTTATGTAGTGAATCACATTTATTGATTTGTGAATAAACCAGCCTTGAATTTCTGGAATAAACCCTAGTTGGTCATGGTGTATGATCTTTTTGATGCATTGCTATATTTAGTTAGCTAATATTTTGTTGAGGATTTTAGCACCAGGGATATTGGCCTATAATATTCTTTCTTTGTAGTGTCTGTCTGGTTTTAGAATTAGGATAATGCTGGTCTCATAAAATGAGTTTGGGAGCCTTCCCTCCTCTTGAATTTTTTTTGAAATATGAGTAGTTTGAGAAGGAGAGGTGTTAATTCTTAGAATGTTTGGCAAAATTCACCTGTGAAGATATTCAGTGCAGGACTTTTGTTGGTTGGGAGGTTTTTTTTTTATTACTTTTTCAATTTTACTAGGTCTAATTTGTCAATTCAGATTATCTGATTCTTCCTGATTTAGTTTTGGAAGATTTTACATTTCTGGGAATGTATCCATTTTGTCCAAGTTGTCCGGTTTGTTGGCATATAGTTGTTCATAATACTTTTTTACAATGTTTTTTTTTGTGTGTGTGTTCCCTTGGTGTCAGTTGTTATTTCTCCTCTCTTATTTCTGATTTTACTTATTTGGGTTCTCTTTCTTTTTATTAAAGTTAATATAGTACTGGAAGTCCTAGCCACAGCAATCAGACAACAAGAAGAAATAAACAGCATCCAAATTGGAAAGGAAGAAGTAAAATTGTCTTTATTTACAAATGACATGGTACTGTACATAGAAAACCCCAAAAACACTAGAGTATCTAGTGTATAAGGAAGAAGAAACAGAGCTAATAAACAAAGTTGGTGTTTCTTAGAATTGTATGAAGATTCTCAATGCAAATAATAAAATCTGGTGTAGAATGGTAAAAAAAAAAAAAAAAAAAAAAAATCCACCAAGAAACTACTAAAACTACCATAACTGATAAATGAATTCAGCAAGCTAACAAGATACAAAATTAACATCCAGAGGCCCTGGCTGGTGGTACAGTGGATAAGGCGCTATGCTGAGAACCCAAAGGTCACTGGTTCGATTCTCCAGCCAGGGCCCATAACCAGGTTGCAAGTGAGGTCTCCAGCCATGTCAGTGGCTGGGGGCAGGTGAAAGGCAACCATGCATTGATGTCTCTCTCCCTCTCCACCTATCTCCCTTCCTCTCTCTCTAAAAATAATAAATAAATCTAAAAAAATTAATCCCCAGAAATCAGTTGCATTTTTATATGCCAATAATGAACTAACAGCAAAATTAAGAAAGCAATCCTACTCACAATTGCTTCAAAAAGAATACAATACCCAATAAACCTAACTAAGCATGTAAAAGACCTATTTTCAGTAAATTATAAGACACTGAAGAAAGAAATAGAAGATACAAATAAGTGGAAGTAGGTACTGTGTTCATGGATAGGGAGAATTAACATCATAGAAAATGTCCATACTACACTAAACAATCCATGGATTTGATGCAATTCTTATCAAGATTCCAATGTGGTATTTCACAGAATTAGAACAAATATTTCAAAAATTTATAAAGAACCACTAAAGGCCCTATACAGCAGCAGTGATCCTGAGAAAAAGGAACAACGTTGAAGGAATCATGCTAACTAATACCAAACTATACTGTAAGACCATGGTAATAAAAACAGCATGGTACTGCCATAAACACAGACATGTAGATCAATGGAACAGAATCAGGAGCTCATAAATAAATCCACACTTTTAAAAACATTTTTTAATCTATACCTTTATAGTGGATTAATATTCAACAGAGGAAGCAAAGCACATACAATGGGCTAAAGATAGTCTATTCAATAAATGGTGTTGGAAAAACTGGACAGATACATGCAGAAAAATAAAACTAGACCAGTGTCTTACACCACACACAAGAATAAATTTAAAATGGATCAAAAGTGCTGGCTGGTGGCTCGGTGGATAGGTCCTAGTCTGTGAACCCAAAGGTCATTAGTTTGATTCCAAGTCAGGGCACATAACCAGGTTGCAAGCCAGGTCTCAAGCCAGGTCTCCAGCCAGGTCCGTAGCTGGAGGCAGGTGAAAGGCAACCATACATTAATGTTTGTCTCCCTTTCTTCCTTCCTTCCTGCCTTTCTCTCTAAAAATAATGAATGAAAATATTTGAAGAAATGGATCAAAGACTTAAATGTTAGACCTGAACCCATAAAATCCTAGAAGAAAGCATAGGCAGCAAAATCTCAGACATTGCTCATATCAGTATTTCATCAGATATATCTCCCCAAGCAAGGGAAACAAAAGAAAAAAAATTTAAATGGCACTATATCAAACTAAAAAAGCTTTTGCACAGCAAGGATAAACATCAACAAGATAAACAGATAACCTACAGAACGGAAGAACATTTTTGTTGATATATCAGATAAGGGGTTAGTATCCAAAATCAATAAAGAACTCAACACCAAAAAAACAAAAACAGAACCAAAACAAAAACAAAAACTAACAAACAATGCAATCCAATTAAATGGGCGCCTGAATAGACACTTATCCAAAGAAGGCATGCGGATGGCCAATAGAAACATGAAAAGAGGTTCGAAGTCACTGATCACCAGAGAAATGCAACTTAAAAGCACAATAAGATATCCTCTCACACCTGTCAGAATGGCCATCATCCATAAATAAACAACAAGTGCTGGTGAGAATGTGGAGAAAGGGAACCCTTGCGCACTGTTGGTGGGAATGTAGACTGGTGCAGCCACTGTGGAAAGCAGTATGGCATTTCCTCAAAAGATTAAAAATAGATCTGCCTTTTGTCCTAGTGATTCCATATCTGAGAATATGTCCGAAGGAACCCAAAATACCAATTTGTAAAAACATAAGCACCCCTATGTTCATTCCAGCATTATTTACAATCACCAAGATATGGAAGTAGCCCAAGTGTCCATTGATAGGTGAATGGATAAAAACAAAAAATAAATAAATAAAACTAGGGGATGTTTACACAATAAAATACTCTGCTATAAAGAAGAAAGTTTTACCATTTACAAAAGTATAGATAGACCTGGAGAATATTATACTAAGTGAAATAAGCCAGTATGAGAAAGACAAATATATGATTTCACTCATCTGTGAAACCTAAGGAACAAATTGAACCAACCAGCAAAACAGAGACAGATTCATAGGTGGTGAGAAGGATGACAACAAAGTGGGGAGGGTAGGAGGTGGAGGGATTGAGCAAAAAGGAGAAAGGACTCGTAAACATGGACAACAGTGTGGTAATTGCAGGGGTGAGGGGGGTATAAAGGATTAAATAGTCATGGAATAATATAATAAAAATTGAAAAAATAATTTAAAAAATATAGAGTATAATGCAATGATCACCTCAGTATGCGTTAAGGGTTATAATTATTTTCCTCTTGTTTTTGCTTAGTTACATTATCTGATGTTTCAACAACACTCAAATATCACTTATATGATAAGTGTTTACAACCTAAATGATTTTTTTCTTCAAATGTTTTATTAATCTCTAGTAGGTGGATAATGAATGAAAGTTAGAAGTGGTGAGGGTTATAATATATGCTCTAAAGATATATTTTTCTTTTTTTAAATTTAATTTTATTGTTGTTGTATTGCATCTATCCCATTTCCCCTTCTCTCTCTCCCCTTTAAAGATACATTTTTAAATACCCGATAGCATGGAGAGATTTTATATTCTATGCATGCTCTCTAGCCCTCAGAGAATCAACATGAAAAATTAAATTTCATCAAGAGTCTCTAATGCTATACACTATTGTGAGGAAGCAAAAAACATGAAAAAAGCTTATTGTAAGGCACGCTTTAAACTGTGAATGGAGGTCAGTATTTAATAAAATGGGGGGCTTGGTTTAGAACATGTTCATTCTTCTTTTTCACTAAAGTCTCCTGCCACCTCAAATGATACTTCAGAAGTCTTTGTATTTTACTCACTTCCAAAACTCTAAACATCCTGTGACTTGAATATTGAGGTCAGCCATAATCTGCCTCTCCTCCATTATCAGGCCAGGCTGGGAATTCATGGCGAGCATTTGGATTCACAGCAGGTAAACACAGAGTCCAGGCAGACAGGACAATCAGAGATGTGATAACATGACCTTTTTCTATTCTGACCCCCATAAGAGGAGAGCTGGCAGCTGTGAGTGCCCAACAATGACAACCCAGCTGTCTGGGAAAAAAACGCAATGTTTCCAATGTGACATATTGGGTGATCTCCATATAACTGTGATTGCTTTTCTTTACTGACATTCTTTATTGCTATTTTAGTCCTATAATATTCAAAATTCTTCTGTCACAATGACACCTCCATTCTCTCATTCTCATCTTAGGCTATTAGGAAGACAGTGACAAACCCCGTGTTATTCCATTTCTGGTTGCTTTCCATTAACTTTCTCTTTAACTTGGACCTCTACATTAGGTCATCTCAAAGTCTGAGCATTTAGTTTCTTCCAGCAATTAACATAAGTTATTAATAAGCCTTGTATTTTCAGAAAGGTTTAGCAAAATGTCAACTACATCCCTAGCCTATAAAGATAAAAGGCTATATTTAGCTTGTTCCAATTAAAAATAGCTAAAATACTGCTCAGTATGAAAGAAGAGAATAATTTGATCGATTTGTATCTCATTTCAAAAACATTGACATTTGAGTTTCTTTAGTGCTGTTTATGGTTTGAATTAATATAGTTCCACTGAGTTTAATATACAGGGAGCATCTAAATTGTATTATTGATCCTCATAAAACACATCAAGTTCACCAGTCTCACATGCCATAAATCCTGGGCATGTGAAAGGGGTTTTGTGGCTCTTATTGTTAGTTAAAGGTATCCTAACCAGATAATTGGATTCTAGATGAATTGTCCCCTGATAGTCATGCAGAATGCTCCCTAAAGTAACAGCTATCAGGCTGTAAGTCAGTCTGATATGCAATCATTGCCACTTTACCAAAGCTATAAAGCAAAATCTCAAAATGTGAACCAACCAGAAACCTGAGGCTCAGTTCTCTGTGGAGCATGAGTAGAACAAATATCTGCATGTTCACAAGCCAGTGCCGTTGCATCTCCTTTGTCCTTGTGTACCTTATAAACATTTTCCCTATGATTAAAAAATTAAAAAAAAGCACACACAAAAAAATAAAGCTCTCCACAAAAATGAACTCAGTGTTAAAGAGGTAAAGGAAATCAGTTTTTGTGTTTATCTATGCTTGGGATAACTGTTCAGACCCTAGGAAGGAGATTTATAGGGAGAACTGACACTTTGAAATCTAGAAGCAAGGTGCTAATTGAGGGAGGGGGAGCAGTAAGCCATTAAACTCAACCTCATACAATAATCATATTCAAAGTCCATGGAAGACAGAAAGCAGTAGAAACCAGTGGTGGGGTTCAAGGCTTTCCCAGTGTGCAAATGTGTACTTGTGAGCATACACACATACATTTTTGTCAGAGTGTGTGTGTGTGTGTGTGTGTGTGTGAGCACACCTGAATGTGGGTTGTGTATATGTGTATGCATGTGAAGCTCTGTGCTCCAGGTTGTATGTATGTGTAGGTCAAGGGATGCTTTCAAAGCCAAGAATAGAAATAGGCCCCTGATATCATCCTCTCTGCTTTCTATGTCATGTGAATGTCCTTTCTATCCTTTGAAACTAGTAACCATATTCTGGCCTTATACAGTGTGGGAGAGAGGTACCAAGATATAGCAGGTGAAAACAATGTCACTTTCCTGTCAAGAAAGGCAATCCATAGTTGACATTTTCTGCTCTTCCGTTGTGTGCCTTTGGAATTACGAAAAGCAGCTAAGAACATGCAACAGGAGGATAGGAAATTGGGCCTTCAAGAATCTGCTCTCATTTTAGCTGCCTCCATTGTCTAACTGGTATCAGTCATGTAGAATAGCTTTCCCTTTGGTTCCTTACTTGAGAGTTCTCACTTTTCCTAATTCCACATTAATTGTGAGCATATTTTTTCTTTTCCCATTTCCCCCTCCCTTCCTTCAATTTTGCTTGCCATTCCCATTCATCTTCTGAAACTGGACTCAGGCCCCAGGGCATCCTTCTCTGAACTTCCAGACTTGAAGTTCCACTTTTGGCCTTCACTGGCCCCTGAGGTTTCTTCCAGCACATCAGTGCATTGAAAACATTGGTTTGCCACGCCCCACCTTCTCCTTCCCCAACCACGAAGCAAGCCTTGTTTCCTCAATGCCAAGTACAGTGCTTGTTATTGAGCAGGCATTCAATAAATGTTTGCTCAAATATACTTGTCAATGTAATAAATGTCCAAACTTGTATAACATTTTTATTAGTTTGAGCCTAAACTGATAACAATTGCCAGGAAGCAAGATCTCGGATGCTCCTGTAAGCACCTTGAAGACAGAAATTCTGTTGTCTTTGTCTCTCTGTTCCCAGTACGAACACAGACTGGCATGAAGGTTACATTCAATGTTTACTGAATTGTAAACAAATATTTTCTACCCCCAAATCAGGTTTCCCTTGCTCTTTGAAAGAAAGATTGATCCTTCAATTCAGCTATATTTCTTTAAACCCATTCATGACAGGACTCAGCACAGAAATCCTGAGCTGAATAATTAAATAATGTTTATAAAAACTGCCTTTGTCTAACACCCTAAAGGCATCATTTCCCTCCTTAAAGGTCTATGAACATATATCATGAATGAGTTGATATAATTAACATTTTCTGGGGGACTGCTATGTGCCTGGCACTGTGTATGTTCTGTGGGAGGACACAAAGATATGGGAGATATTGTCTCTGTCCTTTGGGAATTTATAAAACATAACCAAATGACTCTGGTATAAGGCAATGTGTGATAAGTGCCATATAAGTGTTTGGCAGCAAGGTGCTGGTCCAGAGGAAGTTGAGATGTTCTCTCTTCAATAGTCAGTAAAAGTTTCTCAAAGAAAGGAGAGTTAAGCTAGACACTAGAAATAAAAGGGACCAAATACTAACAGTAACAGAATTAGGAATTTCTAAGAATCCCCATCTGGGTCTTTACTCTTTTGTTTTTTAAGAGGTAAAATCTTCTGCCCTGACCAGTGAGGCTTGGTTGGTTGGAGAATCTTCCTGTACACCAAGAGGCTACAGGTTCAATCCCTGGTGAGGGCACATGCCTGAGTTGTGGATTTGGTCTTCAGTCAGGGCATCAGGGCATGTACAAAAAGCAACTGATTGATGTGTCTCTCTCACATTGATGTTTCTCTTTCTTCTCTCTCTCTTTCTTTCCTTCTCCTTCCTTCCTTCCTTCTTTCTTTCCTTCCTTCCTTCCCTCCCTCCTTCCCTTCCCTCCCTTCCCTTCTCTTTCCCTCCCTCCCTCCCTCCTTCCCTCCTTCCCTCCCTCCCTTCCTTCCTTCCTTCCTTCCTTCCTTCCTTCCTTCCTTCCTTCCTTCCTTCCTGTCCCTCTCCCTCTCTCTCTCCCACAGCATCTCTTTTCCCCTAAAATCAATAAATGTATCCTTGGGTAAAAGCTTGAGAATGTAGTATTGCCAGTTTGTCAACTTCTGGAGTAAAGGCCCAAGTTCTGTGCTTTACAGTCAGACAGGGAGAGAGTAAGCTACTTCCTAAAGTGATATAAATCTCCTAGTGAGCTGATCATGAAATGGGTTTTCTTGGGTATGCATGTGCCTTCCTCAATGAAGAATGTCATGGCCTATTTAATAGACAGCTGCATTTTAAAGAGAATGAGATGGAATGAGAGGCAGCAAAAGTGAATGTTTAATAGTTTTTAAACAACAGTATATTTCTACAAACACACAAAATTCACAAAAATGTCCACAAGAAAATTACGAATAGAAGGTTTTCTTATCACAAATAGAAGTTTATTTACATGATGCAACACATCTAACTGAATTAAACAAAAATAGTTTGCAAAAACAATGCCTCCTTTGAATTAAACTTTTGGAAATATCCAGCAATACCTGAATGGTAGGCCAAAGTTCTGATTTCCTCAGCATAAAACAGAAATATCAGCATTGTATAGATACAGTCTTACTATCCTTATTGGAATATCAAATCATTGAGCAGGCTTCCAGTCATACCAGCAGGCATTTCTGCTGGCGTCTCTGCCACCTCAGTGATTTTAAAGAGGAAATGTGTGCTACAGCATGTCTATATTGGATTTTTTATAATAGCAATTCACCTAATTTGCCCTCAATTTGGCACTAGTCATACTGCTATGATGATTTAAAAGCACCATTCCCTCTTAACCAATCCATTTAAAGAGGATTCAAATGATTCCATTTCAATGACTAAAATGTCAGAAAATTTGATACCAAGTGTACAATGATCGTAACTTTTCATTAAAATCCTTTATATGGTGTAGTTAATGTTAAAAATATTTAAAGTAGATTAAGAACAGAACAAAGAAATGAATTGTGAATGTGACTATGACATGGTATGGATATTAATTATGTGCTTTTTCCTGCCTTTTCTCACATAGTATTATCCCTGTGCTTTTTGCTTCCAGATCTTACTTAAGTTATATTGCAACACTAAATACTAGTTCTTGGTGCTCTGCGATATGATACATACATAAAGATACAATTAATCTTTAGTGTAATAATTGTTGGAGAGATAAGGTGTTAAACCACGGTATTATGACTCCCTGCTGCCTAAAGCATCAAGTTCAAACTCCTTAGCCTGACATATAAAGTCCAAACCTCTCAGGCTGACCCCAACTGACCTTTTCAAAGGCATCTATCTCTCGCTGCACCTTTACCCAAATCCTTTGCTTCAATCAATGCAGTCTCTTCAGTATCCCCCTGGAAAAAGCCATGATTAACGCGCCATCTGCATATTTTCTTCCACTGACCTTCTTGTTTTCATTTCCATATTTTCAGCTTCTACCCATTCCTCGTCTCAGCACAAGGTTTTCTTCTACAAAGCTTCCATTGGCTGCCCCAAGCTTCAATGATTTCTCCCTCTCCAAATTACATCAGTCTTAGGGCATGCCATGCTATTTAAATAATATATGTATCTCCAACCCTTGAGCTCTTAATGACAGGAGAAATGTGTTTCTTTTTCAGCATCTTCCAATTCTTAATAATATAGCAGAGCTAGACTAAATAAATCACTTATAAGTTCATAAATGGGTATCGATAAGAAAATGTGTATGTATAACCACCACATCAGCTTTGCTTACTTTCAGCTGAATACCTCCATATTTTTGTCCTCTCAAATGTAAATGTTCATTGTCAAGAAAAAACTGCCTCAACATAAGACTTGCAGTGAGGTCCAAACCATTCCAGATGCCTAATTCTCTGTCCTGTGATTCCTACCTAAGTCCAATTGATTTAGAAGGATATTGGGTTGACAGATGCTTGAAAGACTTGAGAAACAGCCTTCCTTTTAATAATAATAAAGTTTTAAGTCTAGAAATTGTGTAGTCATAATGCCTTTGTGGTATCTCAAGTGGTACAGAAACATAAAGCAACCAGGAAGTGAAGGTAGTTGTTTTGATAAATGTCCAGTAAAGTATATGAATGCAACAAGAACTGCAAACTCTCAATAGACTACCTCTAAAATGTGCCACTAACAGAGTTTATGTGCAGCATATCATCTGTAACCCAATTTTTCCCCTAAGAAGAACACAGAAGAAATCTCGATGAAGGTTTAAGTGCCAATTAGCATCTATGTAATGTGTTTACATTCATAGGGAGTCTTATCTCTTTTGTAAAGGCAATCTTAGAATTCACCTCCCCCAGCTGAACTTTCCCTTCTCCCATCCTTACCATTTATCCTCCAAGCTCACAGGAAGAAATGGCACCCCTTACACTCAAGGGTAGACCTCCACTTAGGTTCTCCAATCTTTCTTTCACTTTGCCCAAATGTTTCAGATTAAATAGTGCCTTTGCTATTTGGACCTTAGCTTGTAGCCAGCTTCAAATACATCACTTGTATTTGTATATATTATTTTCATATATTAGGACATTTCAAACATGATTATTGGATCTAACTAAATTAGAAGTTCTTTAAGGGCAGATGCCTCTCACACAACCAAGAGAGTACTAAGTACACAGAAATCAGTGCTCAGCACCTACTTAAAGTACAAAGCTCAAGTACTGTGACTGCCTGACATCCTTTACTTTTTTAAAAGGTGACATAATCAAGTAGCCCTTATCTCCATGCTTGAGGCAATTCATTATGTAGCAGTTACAGCCCCTCTTGTGTTATCTTCCTTCATACTCTGACCCAGCCAAGCCAGACTGTGTCCCACAAACCACATCCCACCCCCTCCCTTTTTGTACCTTTCTTCAAGTATGTCCCTTCACCTTTCTACATGTCATTCCCTTCTCCTGGAATATCTTGTTCCTTTCTTTTCTCCCTGCTGCTAACTCTCTCTAGACCTACCTCAAGCTCTATTTCCTCAGTGAAGTCCTCCCCAGAAAACCGGGCCAACATTTCTCTCTTCTCCACCTGCCCACTGAACTCATCTTCCACTGACTTTGCTACTTGATTTTACCTACTCCTGGATTCTCTTTTTGATGCCCTCTATTGGTTTCATGCAAAGAGGGAACAGAATAGTAGCATCTGGTCAAATCACACTTCTTCAACTGAAAGATGTTTAGTTGGTGTTGGGGTGCCAGTGAACAAAGTCCAAAATCCTTAACATAACACTCAAAAATAAATAAATAAATAAGAGCCCTTTTACATGGCTCTAGCCAACCTTGACAGTTTTTGGCAAGACTCGAACTAAGACTCTATCCTTGCCACCTCAGGCTGCCATAACCAAATGCCATAAACTGGGAGGTTTAAATAAAACAAATGTATTTCCTCACTGTTTAACAGGCTAGAAGTCCAATATCACTGTACTGGCATGGTCAGTTTATGGTGAGAGCTCTCTTCCTAGCTCTTAGATAGGTGCCATCTTGCTGTTTCCTTATATGGGAGAGTGAGGGAGAGGGGAGATGGAAAGAAGAGGGAGAGTGGGAGAACATGTACTCTGGTCTCATTCTAACAGCACTAATGCCATCCTTATGACCTCATCTAAACCTATTCGACTCCCCAAGGCCTCATGTTCAAACACCATCACATTGTGGGTTAGTGCCCTAACACATGAATTTGGAGGGGACATAATTCAGTAGGTTGAAAACTCCCATTATACCACGCACAATCATAAGTGAATGTGTAAATATGCAGACTAAGTTTGTAAGCTCTAGATTCTACCACTCATTAGCTGTGTAAATTGGACAATTAACCTATTTGGAGTCTCAGTTTTCTATCTATTAAATAAACTAGGGATAATAATGATACCCACTTAATAGAATTACATTGAGTGATAAATGAGATTATTTACATAAAACACATAGCCAGTGCCTAATACAGACTTAAGTGCTCATTAAAAGGACATGATGTTTATGACATACTCATCTGGCTCCTTCTCCTAAAATATCTTCTTACCAGGTCTGCTTATCTATCACTTGCTGTCAATCCTTCAAGTCCCAACTCCAGATACTACCACCATATCCTGCAAAAGCCTTCTCAGATCCTTGAGTAAGAATTAGTGTCCAGCCCTGGCTGGTGGCTCAGTGGATAGGCACTGGCCTGTGAACCCAAAGGTCACTGGTTCAATTCCTAGCAAGGACACACATAACCAGGTTGCAAACCAGGTCTCCAGCCAGGTCTGTAGCTGGAGGCAGGTGAAAGACAACCATACATTGATGTTTCTCTCCCTCTCTGCCTCTTGTCCTTCCCCTTTCTCTAAAAATAATAAAATCTTTTAAAATTTTTTAAAAAGTTACAGTGTCCATCTTCTTCTAATATACTATGTTTATGTCTCCATTCTGGCACTTACCATAGGCTGCTTTAGTCCACTTAGATAAGACATTTAAATACAAAAGCATTAAACTGTAAGCTCATGGCCTGGAAGTACAGGTATTACTTTGCCCACAGCAGGTACTCCATGCAATGAACTTCAATGGTTTTATTCTGGTGGTACTATCTCTATATAGCGGTAGTATTTTGAAAGAATCACTCAGAAAGAAAGAAGGAACTTGTACCCTTTGCAACAACATGGATGGAATTGAAGAGTATTATGCTTAGTGAAATAAGCCAGTCAGTGAAGGACAGATATCATATGATCTCACCCATTACGGGACAATAATGAGCAAAACTAACAACAGGCAAAACAGAACCAAGTAAATGAATACAAGGAATAGGCCTTCAGTGGTCAGGGGGAACGGGGTTGGGGGGAGGGGGGAGACAGAGGCAAGGAAGGGGAGCAGCTTAGACAAGAACCTAGTATAAAGGAACCATGGACATGGACAACAGGTGGGATTGACTTTGGGGGGAATGGGTGGGTGGGGAGGGGGACAGAGGAGAGCAAAAAGGGGATGGACGTAATACGACAATAAAATTAAAAAAAAAAAAAAAAAAAGAATCACTCAGAGTTTTTTGCCTCAATTTTATTCAGCAAGAAAATGAGAATATATGCCCAGCTTACACATATTACTTACCAATAAGCACTTCATTGTAGGAACTTCATGGAATATGATTATAAATCCCAGCTCTGACACTTACTAGGTGTGTGACCCTAGGCAAGTCTTTTATTGGGTCTCAGTTTATTCCCCTAAAAACAGGAGTAGTAAGACATTTCTTTTAAGAATTAAAAAAAAAAAAAAAACTGTAAAAAATATCTGAAGCCTGCTAGAACAGAGGAAACTCAGTAAGTTCTAAACCTCCCATCATTCCCCAGTGTCACCCAGGGCAAGGACACATTTTCCCAGTCATGCTTCCATTTCTGACCCTGGGTCAACCATTCCTCTCTAACATCTTCATCACCTTCTTGCCTCTCTTTCCTTCCCCAGACCTTTTTGCTTTCTACTGAATGGCTTCTTTCCATCCCTCTTCCTGCTATATAGTCTCCCCGTTTCCATGAGACACTGGTAATGACCTGAAGCTGCAAAAATTCCTGGGACCATGGCTTTACCACCTGGAGGGATGGCAAAGTAAACGTTTCTTTACACACAGTGGGAAAGAGTGTTTCTGGAATCCATAGTTGAAACATGACATGGATTTTCCCATAGAAACACTGTGATCATTAGTATCTATGATATTATCAATAAAGCATGATCCTTCAAATTATGGGTAATGTAGGCTTTCTGAGCTGGCCTGGGAACCTAATTACCATGGAGACCATTGTTTTCTATGGGAAAAATGCATTCCATATTCCAAGCAGCTGGCTCATAAACATCATATTGAAATGCAAACTAGATAGGAATTACCAACTTTCTGTGTTTCTTTTCTGTTCTACCCAAGATTAAGCCTAAAGCTAGGTGCTCCAAAGTGCCAACTAGTTACAGAAACTTTGTAACTGTAGAATACATACAATGTGCTATTGTGCAGCAAGTCTTTGACCTGTACTCTCTCTCTACCTGGAATGGTCTGCCTCTTCACCTCATCTGGCTTTTACCTTCTCTTCTTTCTAAGTCTACCCAAGGCTTCAATTCCTTCTCAAACTAAGATCAATTCACCTCATCTCCAACGTGGCTGGCTGTATACTCTTCTCTATCCCCAGAAGCCCCACATTCCTACCACTTCCAGAACACAGTGTATTGTTATGGACTAGCTAACTGTTTGCTTTCATTTGAGGATAGGAACTTTTATTTTTGTCTCTCAAGTGCATAGGACAGTACCTGACCTTCAGTGGGCAATCAAAGAGAATTTCCTACGTGATTAAAAACCCAGAAGCTAAAGATGCAGTGGGAAACACGTAGATAGTCATCATCATGGACCAGAGAGGTGGGAGACTGGGGAAGGGTACATGCCAGGGCTAAAGGTTAACAGTTAGAAATACTAGCAAGCCCTGGCTAGTGGCACAGTGGATAAGGCACCAGCCTGTGAACCCAAAGGTTCCTGGTTCGATTCCCAGCCAGGGCACATAACCAGGTTGCAAGCCAGGTCCGTGGCTGGAGGCAGATGAAAGACAACCATACATTGATGTCTCTCTTCCTCTCTGCCTCTTGTCCTTCCCCTCTCTCTCTCTAAAATAAATAAAAAATATATTTTTTTCTTTTAATTTTATTGTTGTTGTATTACATCCATCCCTTTTTTTTCTTCCCTCTGTCCCCCTCCCCAAAAAATATATTTTTAAAAAAGTGTTTTACAGTTAAAAGAAAGAAATACTAGCAGAGTTAGCACATGGTGTACCACAGCATAGCTGCTGGACCTTTCACATATTCTGAATGATAATAAATGCTCAATATTGGCCAACTAAATTAAAGAATCAGATAATCACATAATACCAGAACTACTAGGGATCTAAGACATAATCTTGTTCTTCTCTTAAAGAAGCAGACATTGACATCCAAACAGGAGCTAGGACTCGCCATTCACTCAAACTAAGCACCCAAGAGCTCTCCCTCATTTAACAGCTCCCTTTCTGACTTAATAGCCAGCCAAGGTAAGATAGCCACTGCACTCAAAGGGAACTCTAAACTGTTCATCAGAACCTTCTATCTGCCTTCCAGGGTCACCTTACCTAGACATCAGGGCCAGCTCAAGTTACAGAAGCTAAAGTAAAATAAAATCAGATATGGAATGAGCCTGCATAAAGAACCTAGCTTAAATTGTCCCATGCAACAATGAAAATGTCCTCTCTCAATACTTCCAACAAATGTCAGCTACCCTCTGCACAAATAATAGCATTCATACTATGTTAGACTCCCTAAGATTTCTGATAGAGGCATTCTAGATTTAGTTTGATAACATTCTATAAACATTCTGTTTATGTCAATAATATTTAACATGCATTTCTAAAAAAAAAAAAAAAAAACAAATAAATGGCACTGGAGTAAGCTGTTTGAATAACAAAAAATGGTCACAATGTATACTAATGTACAGGGGCAGTGGTGGAAATTTCCAACAGCAAGTATGATTTCTCCCATTGATCATATTTTTCCATCAAAATGAGTGAAGGTTTCAATGGGGACTTTTTTCTGTCATAATTATTAATGAATGCTTTGCAGAGAACATTCAAAGCAGGCTTCAGTTTTCTCTTCTATTCATGTCTTTGTACATGTTTTATGACTAGTAAATGAGAGCAAAAATAGCACTGGGCTAGTCCTGGATCCACCACTGACCAGCTCAGCTAGCCTGTAAAAATCACTCCCCTTCTTTCGAGTATCATTTTCCCCATTTGTAAAATGAATAGACAAACATTGAACAGTGTTTCCTCAGAGCCCTATTTCGATATTTTTAAATGTGTTCAGGAGACAATGTCTTTATTTATAAAATAAAGAATGCTAGTATCTTAAAAATGTTCACAAATGATTGAACTGGAACTCTGTGATTTTTTTTTTCTTGCTTAAAAATCCATGATAATGGCCCTGGCTGGTGCCACAGTGAATAAGGCACTGGCCTGCGAACCCAAAGGTCACTGGTTCGACTTTCCAGCCAGGTCTCTAGCCAGGTTCATGGCTAGAGGCAGGGGAAAGGCAACCATACATTGATGTCTCTCTCCCTCTCTGCCTCTCTCTCAAACCCTCTCTCTGAGAATAGTAGTGAAAATCTTTTTTTAAAAAATCCATGATACTCATGGACATGGACAATAAGAGGGATTAACTTTGAGGGGAATGGGAGGGTGGGGAAAGGGAAAGCAGAAAGCAGTGGCAGGGGTGGGTGATGAATGTAATACAACAACAATAAAATTAAATTTTTAAAAATCCATGATACTTAAATGACTAAGTTAGCACAGACATCTAGGCTTGCAACAGGTTCAAACTAGGGACTATTCTCAATAATTGTCTATCAAACTAGAAATTGTTATTTTCTAAAATTGAACCAAAACAATGGATAAAACAGGCTACTGGGAGAAATTCTTTCCATCTTAAGAGATGGGTTACAAATGTGCTGGTGATGAATTTCCAATGACAGCCCAGTTTCCATCTAGAGCAAACTATGATTAATGTAAGCTAAGCTGTGGCAGACAATGCCATAACAAAGTGGGGTAAGAGAGTGTTTTCGTAGATTCTAGGGAAAGACAAAGTGTGAGAGTATCCGTGCAATGTCTAGGACCATCAGTGCTCTGAGTCTAAAAACAAGTACCAGTTCTCTAGAGAGGACTATTTCTGGAGTGCAAAAGGACTATTAGGTCACCATAGCTTGATGAACCCCCCACTTCCACCCCAGAGAACATTGGATTCCCTTTGTTCTAACTCTATGCTCACAAAGTAATATTCTGTTACACCATTTCATCTTCAGAGTGAAGCTGCCAGTCAGGACGGGATAACATGCACAAAAGATTGACCCTAGCTATACTGCTGGATAAAATTTTTACCACAAATTAAGAAAATGGACCCCTTGAAGATCAATTTGGTCTGATTTTGATTAGCATGGGCAAAGTGAACAAAACAGGTTCCCATTCTGAAAAACTAAGACAGAAACCCAGGATCTGGAGAGGCTGCATCAAGAATGGCATTCAGCCCTGGCTGGTAGCACAGTGGATATGGCACCAGCCTGTGAACCCAAAGGTCCCTGGTTCGATTCCCAAGCCAGGGCACATAATGAGGTTGCAAGTCAGGTGTCCAGCCAGGTCCATAGCTGGAGGCAGGAAAAAGGTAACCATATATTGATGTCTCTCTTCCTCTCTGCCTCTGTCCCTACACCTCTCTCTAAAACTAATAAGATCTTTAAAACAGAATGGTATTCACCCATTTCACCTAGTCTGAAATATGCAGTGCCTCACTAGCATCTTTTCATTTCTTACCAGAAACTTCAGATATCTGATTGCCTATTTTATTTGACCCAGCACTCTAATGACATCAAACACATTTTCTAACCCAGACTCGTTAACTCCATTATCTTTGCTCTACTTCAGGGTCATACTTTTAGTTAACTAGCCTGTCAGAAGGGTCAAAGTTGATGAAACTTTAATAAGTAAATACTATGACAAAAGGCAATGATTACAGGAGAAATAATGAGAAAAATGGTACCTGGATTACTGAAAACCAACAAAGAAACACTACTAGAAATAAAATAGATCTGTGACTTTATTCCAAATTTCCCAAAATAGTACATAAGACACTGAATAATGTAACTTATTTCTGTCTAACCCTCTGAGTTCATTTCTATCCATTCTCTCAAGACACCTGCTGCCCTTGAGTTATATAATATTGGGTTGAACAAAAAGTTCATTTTTTCCCCTGTATAATGGCTCTAGTAGTGCTCAGTTTCTTTAACTTCATTTGAAACAACTTTGTTAGATTGTATGGTGACAGCTTCCATGTAAGCATCATTTAAAAAACTTATCAGCCCTGGCTTGTGGCACAGTGAATAAGGCATGGGCGAACCCAAAGGTCACTGGGTCAATTTCCAGCCACAGCACCTAACCAGGTTGCAACCCAGGTCTCCATCCAGGTCCATAGCTGGAGGCACGTGAGAGGCAACCATCCATTTATATCTCTCTCCCTCTCTGCCTCTATCCCTTCCCTTCTCTCTAAAAATAATAAATAAAATCTTTTTTAAAAACATCAAAATTGGTGAATTTTTGTGTAGTCATTTTAATATTGAAGATAGAAGAACATACACAACATTTTTGGCATATTATGCTTTATTATTTCAAGAAAGACAAAAATGCAACTAACACAAAAATAGATTTGGGCAGTGCATCAGAGAAGGTGCTGTGACCAATCAACATGACAAAAATGGTTTGCAAAGTTTCTTAGAACTATTGATACTTTAGTCAAATAAGTCTTTGCTGTGAGACTGTCTTATGCATTGGAAGATGCTTAGTGACACTTCTGGCCTCTACCCACTAGAGGCCAATAGCAGGAGATAGCAACATACTCAAAATATCAAAATCAATAAAGTTATTGGTGAAAATTAAAAAAATGTCTTTTGTTTTATGGAAAAAACTAGACTTTTGGTCAACCCATTATATGGGCAGTTCCCTGTTTATGTCTGCACTTTACATAGGTAGTTTCTTCTGCCTAGAATATTATCCTCACTCTGAATTTTCTGATTCAGCTTGAAGGGGAACAGAATACATCACCCCAAAATAGGTCTTTCTGGCATAAGGACTACTTTGAGCTGGTAATATTTTAAGAAACAGCCCTGGCTGGTGGCACAGTTGATAAATCGCTGGCCTGTGAACCCAAAGGTCACTAGTTCGATTCCAAGCCAGGGCACATAACCAGGTTGCAAGCCAGGTCTCCAGCCAAATCTGTAGCTGGAGGCAGGTGAAAGGCAACCATTCTTTGAAGTCTCTCTCCCTCTCTGCCTCTCCCTTCCCCTCTTTCTAAAAATAATAAAATATTTTTAAAAAGGAAACAGCAAAGGAAAAGTCTGAAAACTGAGTAGTAGTTACCCTTTTGTAAGAGCTGCTTACTTTTATAAGGGAAATATCTATTTGTAAGGGTGTCTTCCTCTCTGTGCTGGGAAGAGGAGAATGATAAATCTCTAGAAACTCTTATTAATAGAGAAGACAATGATTTAAGTCTGCATAGCAACCTTACTCTTGTTTACTGTGCTTTTCTTGATAACCTTTCATAATTGGCTGCCCTCCCTGTTCTCACCCAAAATCTTTTATTTTTTTTTGTCTAGCTGGAGATGGTATTTAAGGTGGTTGCTTAGTCCATTTCAGAGAGTTACTCAGTTTTCCTGGGTCTCTCCCATGTATACAGGAGGTATACATGTTGTTAAATTTGTTTTTCTCCTGTTAATCTTTTATTACAGAAGGGGTCCCAGTTAGGTGTCTAGGAAGGTAGAGGCAAAATTAATTTTTCTTTTCTACATGGTCAAGTGTCATCTTATTCCTTAAGCTTGCAATGAAAATGAGTTAGGTGTTCTTCTATGTGTTTCCATAGAACCCTATATACATGCATATCAAAACTCTTTTGTTACTGCATTATAATTTCTGGTTTTCCTCTCTATGTTTCCATTTAGGCTGTCAGCTCCTTGAAGGAGGATGTGGAATCTTATTCACTTCTGTATTTCCAGTTTTCTAATAAATAGGAGGCATTATTGCTATAAGTTTGGTGAATAAATGACTGAATTCCTGTATAGGAAAGTGTATGGCAGAACTCCAGAAGGATGATTCAACTATTGGAAGCCATGAACTTGAGTTATAAACAACTTGTTTTTCATAGTTTCACACTAAACTTTCCAATGTGGTTTCTCCATGTTTCATGTTTCCTCTTCAGCAGCTTTGCCATACTAAAGCCATCACACACTGGAGATTTTGTTTTCAATTGTCAATCACTTTCTTAATGAAACCCCAAATAAATCATTCTTCTGGGAGCAGAGTGAGCTTAATATCTGGAGGCTGAGTTAAAAGAAAGAAGAGAAAATTAACACCAAAATTGTCTAGAACACATTGCAATGCCTTTCCATGCCTCCAAGAGCTCTTTGTGAATTGGATCCCCATATTTATCTTTCCTTCTGGGTGTTTGAAATACTGTCAGCCTAAGTAATAAATGTCAGATGAGCTGAAAAATATCTGGTTAAGAGGACGCACTTCTTACATAGCCAAAGAAAGGCGATTCAAAACTTCTAACATAAATGTGGCTTTCAAACATTTATAGACCTGAGGCAATGTCACATTTTCTGGGGAGAATAGAGGATATTTCTTTCCTTGTTCCTCCTCCAACTTTTCGACAAACACCTCCTTCTCCTCTCAATGATGTTGCACTTCGGCTTGTGCTTCACAAAAAAATAAAAGGGGGGGGGCAGGAAGAAAGAAAAATATCTATATTGCTAATAGCTACAAAACTACTGCTTCAAATGGCCATTTTCTGAGCTCACCATATGTCTGGCCTATGACAAAATTAGAAATTTTGTATCTCCTTTTTTTTTTTTTTCGTTTTTTCTTTAATTTTATTGTTGTATTACATCCATCCCCTTTTTGCTCCCCCTCTGTCCCCCTCCCCACACACCCATCCCCCCCAAAGTCAATCCCACCTGTTGTCCATGTATATCTCCTTTTTGAACATTGCTTTTCTTCCATCCAACTCACTTTTCTCACTTTCTTCTCTTCTCTGCTTTCTCTCCCTCCCCACCCCATCTTCCTCTTAAATACATTTGGAATTATCATTTTCCAATGTCCTTATATTGTCAGGATACAGGGGTAGCTAACATGAAGGCAGCACACATCTTTGGGCTTTGACTGTATCTGGACTTGAGTTAAAACTGTAACAGTCAATATTTATATACCTAACCTGGCCAAAAGGTGATAATGGAACCAGCCAGAAAACTCTAGGGAATGAATTAGTGAAGTTAACTTGCCTAGAATCCTTGGTGAAATGGTAATAAAACAAATGGCCTAATAGATAATCCGACTTAGCTCTTTCTTATTAATAGACTTTTTTGGTTATGAACTAATTTTCCTTTGAAGTATGTATCTGTGTGTCTGCATATAGCAGCTAGGATAAAAACCCAATCTGGTTACGTCAAGTCAAAGACAACATCGCCAAAGTTCCTTCCCTTGTTGCTCTCACTTTTTCCTGTTCCCTTTTCTCCTTTCCCCAATAAACTCATGGCTTGATTCCACAGCCATCTCTGGGTGTGATTTCTCCAGGCAAGGCTTCCCTGACATATATATTCTACAATTTGGCTTTAGGTAGAATTATTGAATGCACTTTGATGCTTTTCTTAATTTGTGACATATATTGATTTTAGTTTTAAGTGCTTAATTCCATAAAATTATAGATAAATTCTGGTTTTTACCTTCAAAGTCAAAGATGTATGTTTGGCTACAATGTATATTATCCATTAGTTGCTTAATATTTTATTTTTATTACCTTAAAGCACAAATTTGTATCAAGAGTAAACTGAGTACCCTGGGTCCTCATAGCCTCAGTGGGAATTTTCTATACAAAGCAGTAAGAGCTTCTAATGTTTAAGTCTTTCTAAATTACAGAGAAATCCAGTGTAGACTCTTTAATTATGTACTAAAGGGGAATCAGGATATCAGAGCTCAGTTAAGTCATTTAACTCAGTGGAAAGTCAAATCAAGTCAACTCAGAATTGTGCCTATGTCTGGCCATGTCAGTGTGTTAAGTCCATCTCTGCAAGTAGAATACTAACTTTTCTTGGTTATCACAGGTTTGTCTCCTTAATAACAAAAGCTTCCTTTACCTTTTATTAGTCTAAGTAACCTTGTGCCCCTATTTTTTGATTTCCCAAGTGAGATTTGAAAACAAGCATTCCAATATTTTTGGTAGAAACATTTATCACTGTTAATGAATAAACTGGCTTTTAAAATTTCTCTATGCTTTGGCGGTCAAAATTTCATTCCCCAGAGCTAAATTAACCTGGGACAACCACAACCAAGTCAACTCAGAGAGCTAAACCCAGACAGCAATAGGGACCTCAATCTTTGATAGCCCTATAATTTATGTTATAATGTATAAGCTCCTTAGCATAGCAGTCCACATACTTCATAATATGGCTGCCACTCTTCTAGCTTTAATTTCTGTGCTTCCCTACATTCCACTATATGTTAGCTATTCTAACTTCTATGCATTGGCTCATACCCCATCCCATCCCACCCTCTATTCCCATTGTGTCTAATGAATCTAAGGTCCAGTGCAAATGTCAACTGCTTCATAAAGCCTCCTAACTTCTACAGTGGAACTGTTATTTTCTTGATGAGGTCATAGTAGTTGATTTATATCTCTAATACAACACAGAGTCCATTATATTACAGTTATGTGTTTATCTTCCTCACTTGGTTGTGAGTGCCATAGGGACAAAGGACCCTGTCTCTTTTATCTTGCTGCCCAACCCCCAGACTCAGAGTTAACTCCTCTTTGTACTTCCAAAGCCCTCTGAGCATACCCCTATTTTCACACATAGTGCACAACATCAAAAACAAAAACAAAAACAAAAACATTTCTTTACAAATCTGTCTCTTAGAATGTAAACTCTTCTAGATTAAGGTCTGTGTTTTATTTATCCTTGAATCTCCAGCACTTATCACATGAACAGAAAAATTGTAATTGTTCAATAAATATTCAACAAAATGAAGTGGAATGCAGAACTAAAGATCATTTGCACAATTTTCTGCCCATCTAAGCTACCATCAAATGGGATAAATTCAATGTTCACAATTTAACATTGAACATAGTGTGAACATATTAAGCAAATTGTAAAAGGATGGTCCAATCAAAAACATAAATATAACCTTACTACTATCCACTGAAATAAAAAGAAAAGTAATTCAACAGATAACTGTTGTCCACCAATAGGAACTTTCTAAGTCGTAAATTCCTTATAGTCATGGACTTTACATTGTAGTGGGAAGAAAAGACAATAACAAATTTAAAACATTGAAAGAATAGCATCTGACTAGAGGTAGTAAATGGTATGAAAAATAAATCAGGATAATTTTAAATAATTCAAGAACAAAATGCACTTGCTTTGATTATGTGACAATTTCAAGCCTATTTCTTTAGGCCTAATTTATAAGCCTTTGGATTCTGTATGTTATTTAGTACCTATGGATATACAGATTGATGTCTTTTAGCATTACTAATGACTAACATAATCCATACAACCACTGATTGCTAAACAAGCCCTGGAGAAAACAGAACAATGAGAAAGAAAACAATGGAAGGAAGCAAAATGAGTAAAGAAAGCACAGTCGTCTAAATTTGTATTTTTTCCAGTATGAATTCGCCCTTTAAAGCTCCATCACAGGGCTACTATATAAAATCCACATAGACCTAGTTTATATTGACTTCTATAGAAGAGATAAATATTAGATCAAGATTCCAGTTGTATCATTATTCTCTACTTCCATTTCCCATCACTACGGGTATCTCTCATTTCCTCCCTTATCAGGAACCATCTCCCTTCAGGCAGTAGCAATGATGTTTCTTTGAAATTCTCATTTAAAAAAAAAAAAATCCTCACCAGAGGAAATGTTTTATTGATTTGAAAGAGAGGAAGGAAGAGAGCAAGAGAAAGGGGGGGGGGCAGAGATATCAATGTGAGAGAGATACATCGATTGACTGCCTCCTGTATGGGCCTGGACCTGGAATCAAACCCACAACCTAGGGATGTACCCTGACCAGGATCAAACCCAAAACCTTTTGGTATACAGGATGACACTCCAATCAACTGAGCCACCCAGCCAGGTCTGAAATTCTCACTTCTTAATAACCAATGCCGATCTGCTTTACAGCAGATGCCAAAGTGCTAAAACATTGTTATTCTGTGGTATTCTTGGAAGATGAAATCATGTAATCTTTTAATAAAGGAATTTGGCAGTTGTTATAACAGGCTTAGTTACAGTCCTCAAATCATTACAAAGACATCAGTAGACTAAATCATTCAGCAAAAAAGTTGTGTATGCATCTTGAGTAGACCATAGTAAAATTGTCATGCTGATTGTTTATGCATAAATATTCTGATCTGTAAATAAGACTTACATACCTTAAGAAAAAAATAAGACTCTGCAGGAAAACAAGACAATCTGGTTACCCGAGGATATTTTTCTTTTTAAAATCATTGTGTATTTTCAATTAACAGAGAAATAATTTTTTACACTACTTAAGAATATTTCTGCCATATAGTTACTTACATTGTTGCAAAGTTTTATTTATCCAAAATGAAAAACTGGGTCCTATTTCCATAACAGTTCTCTTTAAAATGGAAAAAAATGGGATGACCTGTATAACCTGTTTTAAAATTCATATCTTCATTCTCACTTCTTCAGTGACTCAGGGCTAAGCCCTTAGGGATGGAATCAGCATGAAATTGTTAAAGCATATTTTTAAAAAAGAAACAGAGGGCAGGGGGAGAAACATTGATGAGAGAAACATTGATGTGAGAGAGAAACTTTGATAGGTTGCTTCCTGTATGAACCCTGATCAGAGACTGAACCTACAACCTAGGCATATGCCCTGACTGAGAATGGAATCCGAGACATTTTGGTTCACAGGATGATACTTGAATCAACTGAGTCACACAGGCCAGGGCAAGTATTTTGTAATTATTCATTTCTTCTACTTTTCTTGTATTCATTTAGATACAAATTCAATACAAGTACTGCACATTCACTTCAGAAAAATTAAAAGCCACTAATCACCAGAATGAAAAGAATTAAAAACAATTATACCATTAAATAAAAAATACAATTAACATTTTGGTATATAGCCATTCAACACTTACATATACTTTGGTATAGATAAATATGTAACTACTTTCATATTATAAGATATTTAAGCTGTTTAGATTGTTTGCTATTATACTTAATGCTTCAAGAGCTAAATTATAAAAATTATTTATTTTCACAGAAAAAAATGCTTGCAGTGAAGGGTCAAAAGTCATGAAAATATTTAGGACTTTTAAATATTGATGAAAATCACAAGAACATTACCTGATTTATATTCAGCTGCCATTAAAAATAATAATGACTGTGACAATAATATCACAGCAACATAGTTTCTCTGGTGTCTCACCAGTAACTGGTATTATCATTCTTCTTCAGGTCTGTTAATTTGTCAGACTAAAACATATAATGGTATCACTTAAATAGGAGAGTTTTGTAAATTAGTGAATCAACAAACATTTGTTGAGTATCTACTGTGTCAGGTACTGTATTAAGCTTTGAAGCTCAGGAAACCAAAGAAGACACCAACACTGGCTCCAAAGAATTTAAACTCTAGTGGAGAATTTGGACATGTACACAAATGATAGACCTGAGACAGGATATCATTAAAGTTATAACAGACGTAAGAATGAATGCTACAGGAGAGCTACCTTGAATAAGTGGTTTTCCTGAGCCCACTTCAGCATACAAAGGTACTTCCCTTTCCCATAAACTGACATCCCATATACAGATGCCAGCTATTTAAATAGGAGAGAACTGTGAAAGGAACACAGACTGTGGAAGAAAGCAAAGAAACTACTAAATTATATCTGCCAGCAAAAATAGGATTAGCAAGGGTTGGGTATACAGAAATCCAACTGCATTTTTATAGAGAATACCAATGACCTTTCAAACTGTACACTCTGCTACAGAGCAGAGGGTAAGTGACAGTTTCTAGGAGAAATCTTCATTGTTGGACAACAGTGATCTAATCACCATTTACCATTTTAACAAACAGAAAAATGAAAGCATTTAGGGTCAAATATAAACATATTTCTTAAGCTTACCATATTCTTTCTTCCTCCCTACACTAGTGACAGGTAAAAGCAGTATCATTTACCAAACACTAATATATGCCTGGGCATTTTACATCTTACCTCATTTAATCTTCTACTCTTCCCATAACTTCATCCCCATATGTACAAGAACATTAAATTTAGAGAGGCTACAACACCTGTTGCATAAAACTGGAAGGTTTTCCTATTGTTTAGAGACAGAACCTATTTGAAGTCCATTTTTACTATATTTCCAAAACAATTTCTAGTATTATGAAGTAGCCTGGAGACTGTCTCCATTTTAGAAAGCATAGAGCTTTCAAGTACCTAATTACTCATCATAAATAAAATGAGAGAAAATTATATGTATTTTTCCTTATTGGGTTTAGAATTTTTTATAATACTTTAATGCAAAATAAGATGATATTTTAATGTAAAATATACAAATGTATATTTTTCAATCCACTATCATGTAGAAACATATTTTGTACAGTTGCCTTAGGCTGCCCACACTCACAGTGAAATGGAGAACTGAAGCAATTATTATTATTATTTTTTAAAATATGGAACGCTTCACGAATTTGTGTGTCATCCTTGCACAGGGGCCATGCTAATCTTCTCTGTATCGTTCCAATTTTAGTATATGTGTTGTCGAAGCGAGCACTGAAGTAATTATTAATATCACTCTAGCCCTAGCCAGGTAGCTCACTTAGTTGGAGCATCCTCCCAATATGCCAAGGTTGTGGGTTTGATTCCTGGTCAGGGCACATACAAGAAGCAACCATTAAATTCATAAATAAGCGAAACAACAAACTGATATCTCACTCTCTCTTTTACTCCTTTCCTCTCTCTAAAATCTATGAATAATTTTTTTTTAATCACTGTAATTAAAGCCTTTTTTCCCCTTAATTTTTGCATTGTTCATATAAACTACTTTAAGGTCTGAGTAACCCAGGTATTTTTCTCAGTTTCTTAAGTGCAAGGAGATACAGATATCAATAGATCATTAATTACACACCTAAAAAGCCACAAGGTTAATGGAAAATGAATGGTTCTTGCTGTTTATGTCTGCATCGAGAATAGAACATATGTTCTATAACTTTGCTACACACATATCAAATAAAACTAGATCATATTTATAGCCATTTTTGACCTTTGCTTATAATAAGGTATTCTAAATATAGTTTTTAATTTCTTTTTAATTGTTGTTCTATTACAGTTGCCTTAATTATTCCCCAGTTGCTCTCTACCACCCTCCCCATTTGCACATCCATGTGTCATTTCTACTAATTCCTGCTTATAAAGTCTTTTTGTTCTGCTTCCTTTTCAAAACTTTGTCAATGATTCATTTTATTTACACTAAAATCCTATTACATAATAAGAACTGCCCTCTCCTGCTTAACTGCACTGTGAGTGAAAAGTCATTAGACCCAGATTTTCCATTTGTAATTTGAGAGTCAACAACACCCTTCAGGACTCTCCCATTTTCCTTTACTGAAACAGGAGTAGCTAGGGACATTATAAGTGTACGTGGGTGCCATTCTGCAATTTGCACTTCTAGTACTTACTTGGAAAGCTTTTCATACCTCATGCTGCCTTGCAGAGCCCTACATTAGCATTTAAAAAACTCAAATGGACATAATCACCCCCTTGGCTATTATATTCTGAAAATCAGAGCAACCTGTGTAAATAAAAAGTTGTTTGCAAAATGAAATAATTAACCTGACAAATTGGACAAATGTCACTGGTTACCCCATTGGCTGGACAGAGGAGCTTGGCTGTCTATACTACTGAGTAAATCCTGTATGACACAAAGTACAGCCATGCTTTGCGTAACGATGTTTTGGTTAATAATGGACCACATATACAACAGTAGTCCCATAAGATTACAAGGGAGCTGAATTTCTTGTCAAAATGGAAGAATATGTAGTTTGGGGGCCATTTTCTTTTCTCTGGCAGGAGCAATATCTGCAGGGCATGGCAATAGATTCCCTCTCACTCACAGCGTCTCAGTTGTGAGGGCATAGATCACATCCCCATCAGTCAGCTATTGGCCTGTTTGAGTACAGGGGAGCCTGTCCCCCCATCACTGCATATTAAGAGGGTGCTATAGCCCTCCCAGATCTAGCTTGATGGTCTTCAGTGTACATTGTAGATTTTTTAAATTTTTAAATTGATTATGCTGTTACGTTTGTCCCAATTTCTTTTCCCTTGCTCTCCTCAACCCACCATCCCCCTCCCTCCAGCAATCCCACTTCCCTTAGTTCATGTCCATGCATCATGCATGTGAGTTCTTTGGCTCTACCCTTTCCTGTACTATTCTTAACATCCCCCTGTTTATCCTGCACCCACCAACTATGCTTCTTCTCCTTCCCCCTCCCAGCTGACACCCATCCAAATGTTCTCCATATCTTTGATTCCATCCCCTTTCTGATTATCTGCTTAGTTTTTGTTTTCATGCTTTAGATTCTGTTGTTGATAGTTGTGAGTTTGTTGTCTCTTTAATGTTCATAATTATGATCCTTTTTTCTTAAAGAAGTCCCTTTAACATTGCATATAATAATGGCTTAGTGATGATGAGCTCCTTTAGCTTTAACTTGTCTTGAAAGCATTTTATTTGCCCTTCCATTCTGAATGAAAGTGTTGCTGGATAATCTGGTTGTAGGTCCTTGTTTTTCATTACTTTGAATACTTCTTGCCAGGCTCTGCTTGCCTGCAAAGTTTCTTTTTTGAAATCAGATGATAGTCTTACAGGAATCCCTTTGTAGGTAACTCTCTTCTTTTCTCTTGCTGCTTTTAAGATTCTATCTTCATCTTCAACCTTTGCATTTTTAATTATGATGTGCCTTAGTGTGGTCCTCCTTGGGTCTAGCTCATTTGGGATGTTCTGTGCTTCCTGGACTTGTATGTCTTTCCTTCACCAAATTAGGGCAGTTTTCCTTCATTATTTTTTCACATAAGTTTTAAATTTTTTGCTCTTCCTCTTCAGCTTCTGGTACCCCTATGCTATGGATATTGGCACATTTAAAGTTGTCCTAGAGGTTCCTATGCCTTATGCCTTTTTTCCAATTCTTATTTCCTCTTCCTGAACTGGTTAATTGTTTATTTCTTCCTTATGTTCCAAATCATTGATTTGAACCTTGTTTTCCTTCCCTTCACCCTTGTTTTTTTGTGGATTTTTCTTCATCTCACATAGCCTAGCCTTTACTTATTCTTTTCTGTGTTTGTTGTATTTAATCATTTCTGTAAATCCATGAGCATCTTAATCACCAGTGTTTTGAACTCTGAGTCTGTTAGGTTGGCTATATCTTCATTGCTTCAGAGCCTTGTTCTGCTCCCTCTTTTGGCCATACTTCTCTGTCTCCTCAGCTTGATAGCTTTCTGTGCTTGCCTCTGTGTCTTAGGTAGTCCTGTCACACTTGTGCACTTGTTATGTTGTAACAGGCCAAGCCTTACAAATTCATCTGTTCTGGGTGACCTGTTTTACCATATTGTGGCACTGTTTGTGGGGGAGGGGTCTGAGAGGGAACAATGCTGCTTGCTGGTTGAGACTGGCAGTTTTTTCCTCTGCCCCAACCCCTACTGGTTTTCACAGTCAGAAGCAATATGGCTCTATTTTTCCAGGTGCTGGAACTGTGGGCTGCACAGTCCGGCCCAGGATCATTTACCAGGTTTAAGTGTATGACTGAGCTTTTCTCTGTGGCCTCAGCTCTGGTGCTGCAGCTGCCACTTTCCTCCTCAGCTCCACCCATCCTACCTGTCTGGCTGAGTATGTCTTTACTTTTTCACTTGTTGCACTTCCACGTAGCTAGATTTTCTGAAATTCCTGCATCGTTTTTATTCAGTATTGAGGTAGATGTCAATTTCTTCTAGTTGTAGCATGTCTATTTATGCATCCTTGGCTGGAAGTCCTGTTGTAAATTCTTTGTTGAGGACCTAAGATTCTGTACAAGGACACACATCCACAGGAGCTACATTAACAAGTATTATGTGCCACTGATACTTCAGTAAAAGCTTTCTGTGTTAGTGTGGAGCCATCCTGTCCCTGTACTTTGAAAATATGTTCAGGTTGTAATAATGTAAAGCATAGATACATTTTACTTTTTCCATCAGTTCAGTGCCAGTGAGAGCCCTTGTGCCAGGTAGTGTCAATGACACCAAAACCAAATTTCCAAAGTCAGACTATTGAGTTCCCAGTACTATACCCTCTCCATGTTAAGCACCCTCTTTTCTTTAATGAATACCACAAAGTTCCTTCATCCAACCACTGCTCCAACATGCAATGGCTAATATACATTGCCACGAAAACTCCCATGTTCCTTTACCTCTCCTTATTTCTTCTTCCTACTGATCCTCAGACCACCTTTCACTTCTTCCAAACAGTCACTATTATGGTGATCTATGACCTACTCAGCCAATTTCTCCCTAATATATACAGATTTTATTTATTATTTTTAGAGAGAAGGGCAGGCAGGAAGGAAGGAAGGGAAAGAGACATCCATGTATGGTTGCCCTTCACCTACCTCCAGCTATGGACCTGGCTGGAGACCTGGCTTGCAACTTGGTTATGTGCCTTGGCTGGGAATCAATCCAGCAGCCTTTGGGTTCGCAGGCTGGTGCTTAGCCACCAGTTAGGGCTTCTCCCTAATATTTTTAATCAATTCAGCCCATGTCCCTGTTCAAGGAGCAGCACTGACAGTTTCTTTTTTATTTTAAGATTTTATTTATTATTTTTATAAAGAGGGGGAGGGAGAGAGGCAGAGAGGGAGAGAGACATCAATGTATGGTTGCCTTTCACCTGCTTCTAGCTACAGAGCTGGTTGGAGACCTGGCTTGCAACCTGGTTATGTGCCCTGACTGGGAATCGAACCGGCAACCTTTGGGTTCACAGGCCAGCACCTTATCCACTGTGCCACCAGCTGGGGCTAGCACTGACAGTTTCAGTGTTCCATCTGACCCTGTTGAAAAGAAGCAGGGGCAGGGCTGTGGGACAGTGATTATAGTAGACACTATAATGCCCTAGGCCTTCACATTCACTCACTGACTCACCCAGAGCAACTTCTGGTCCCATAAGCTCCATTCATGGTAAGTGTTGTACCCCATACAGTCTACCATTTTTATGTTTTATATAGTATATAATTGTACCTTTTCTATGTTTAGATATACAAATACTTACTACTGTGTTATAATTGCCAACATTGTCCAATACAGTAATGCATTGCACATGCTCTTTGCAGCCTAGGAGCAATAGGTTATACTATAATCTTAGTGTGTAGTAGGCTATACCATCTAGGTTTGTGTAAGTGCACTCTACAGTGTTCACACAGTGATGAAATTACCTAATGACACATGTCTCAGAATGTATTCCATGGTTAAAGATGACTGTAATATATAGTAGTTACCTCAATGTATTTTTTTTTCTTGAAAATGGGATTGAATTAGAAGTAAAAGTAATTAAGAAATTTTAGTTACATACAGATAAGCAATTTATGCATTGCCTGTCTTTAAGAGACAGGCCTATCCCCCAGAGGCATTCAATGTATTCTTTAATTCATTTATTTTTGTTGATATGTGGGGGCGAAGTTCCCAAATACCCACAATTTATATTTCATCAATGTTCTTACTGATAACACAGATGAAATGATTTAATCCTTTTGATAAAATAAACATAAAATTCAATGAACTCAGAAGGAGGAATCACAAAATGATAAAGACCTATAGGAACTTCCAGATACCTGGAGGCAGAAAAGAAAGGACTTGTGGTTTTAAAAGCAGAACAGATTTTAAAGGTTATATAACCAATAGAGGCTGTGATGTTCAGAAGCAGAGACAAAAATAAAGGGTAAAAAAGAGGGGGGTAGAAACATCACCCACCTCAATGCCAACTCATTCCTATACAACTTTGTAGGAAGTTTAGGAATCTAGCAAATGGAAGAGAAAAGTTACTCTAAAACACAAGACCAAATAACAACAAATAATGACACTATAGCACAAGCAAGGACCTGCACAGTAAGTAAAGGAAAACTAAATTGTATAGAGGGAGAAGCACTAAAGAAGAAGCCAGGGAGTCTATTGTGGCTTTTTGCACAACATGAATGGACCCTGAAGGCATTATGCTAAGTGGAATATGTTATACAGAGAAAGACAAATACCAAATAATCTCATTTATAGTGAAATCTAAATAACAAACAAACATAAAACCACTTGAACCCATACAGAGAACAAATTGTTGGTTACTGGTGGTGGAGGGTGTTGTTGGACTGGGGAGAGAGATATGCGAAGGTGGTCAAGGTACAAACTTTCAGTTATCAAATAAATAAATCATGGGGAAGTAATGTACAGTGTGGTGAATATAGTTAGTTAATACTTTATTTCATATTTGAACATTGCTAAGAGAATAAATATTAAAAGTTATCATCATAAGGGGGAAACAAACCTTTCTTAAATATGAACTAGCCCTAGTTTGCTGAGAATTTTTTCAGGAATGCATATCAGATTGTATCCAATGGTTTTTATGTATAAATTGATATGATTATATATTTTAAATTTGATAATGCATTAAAATAATTTATTCTAAAATGCTAAACTAACCATGAATTCCTGGGATAAATTCCACCTGGTCATGATGCATGATCATTTTTGCATACTTTTAGATTTGATTTGCTAACATTTTGTTTAGAAATTTTGCATTTGTGTTCATGAGGGATATAAGTCTGTAGTTTTCTCTTTCTGTATGAATCTTTCTACATTTTATACTATCTCTTCTTCAAATAACTGGCAAAGTTCCACAGTGGAGTCATCTGGATCTGGGAAGGTTGAATACAAATTAAATTTTCAAAAACTAGTTACGTGTACAGGCAACTCCCATATAACATAGTTGTTAGGTTCCTTAAAAATGCTGTGGTAAGCCCTAGCTGGTAGCACAGTGGGTAAGGCGCCGGCCTGCGAACCCAAAGGTCACAGGTTCGATTCCCCAGCCAGGGCACATAACCAGGTTGCAAACCAGGTCTCCAGTCAGGTCTGTGGCTGGAGGCAGGTGAAAAGCAACCATACATTGATGTCTCTCTCCCTCTCTGCCTCTCTCCCTTCCACTCTTTCTAAAAAT
>PVIW01002964.1:0-189784 GCA_004026585.1 Noctilio leporinus | reverse complement strand
AAAGAAGGGGAGCAGCTTAGACAAGAACCTAGTATAAAGGAACCATGGACATGGACAACAGGTGGGATTGACTTTGGGGGGAAAGGGTGGGTGGGGAGGGGGACAGAGGGGAGAAAAAAAGGGATGGATGTAATACAACAACAATAAAATTAAAAGAAAAAAAAAGATTAAAAAAAAGAAAAAAGAAAAAGGGGGTAGGGCATGGAAGTTAGAAAGACAAAATTACAGCAACAACAATTGAGTAATTGAGGTTGAGGTTCTTAGAATCAGTGAATGACATGCTTCCTATGTAAGCTCAGATGTAAGTCAGACTGTGGTTTGGCTCACACAGGGTGGTGTGCCTGGCTGGAGTTAGGCAGACAAAGGGTAGGGGAAGCTACTATTGATAGGCTACCCAATTCAGTAGAAATTTTGATACCTAATAAAATTCTTGGGGGAGACCCTGTAAAGGGAAACCCTAACCAGATGTTCTGATTGTCACCATTAGTGAGTAGATTGGAATATTAGTACAGGTTTTATTGGTTTCTCCAAGGTTCTCATGGTGCTTAAAATGAGTGCCAGATGGCTGTCCTGACCTGGATAGTTAAGAAAACATTGTCCAGTGCCTCCATTCTGTTAGCATCTATAAGAAAAATAGTAAAAATAAAATTTTGAAAGGATCTTCTATTACTATCACTTGAAATGCTGGTATGTGATTCTTTTCAGGAAGATTATATTCTTATTCTATAAAAATTATGCATTGTACATGCACTTAATTTTCTTGGTACTAACCAACAACTCTATCTCTTTTTCTTTGTAAGAAATAAACTATAAGATACACATTTCTTCTTGAAAAACATAGAAGTCTTAGAAATGAAATGTTATAGGTGAATTGATAAACATGAAATAGAAAAACTAAGTTTTCTTTTTAAAAACAGAATGTATGCTCTGTGTATACGTATATATATTATTATTAAAAATTCTGTATTTAAGAGGAATCATAATGTAACATGTATGCAGGATTTTTAATTATGTTTTCATTCAATAATGGGTTTCCAGAAAAGTAAATTTTAAAAAGCATCATAATAATTCTTGACACAAAACTGCATGAGTTATAAGGAAACTTTACTCCTACCTAACTTCCACTCCAATTTAGAATCACATGTAATTAATTGTTTCCAATTCTTCTGAAGGATTGATTAAATAGTATAATTGTCATCTTTGTGTAGTCTTATAGAAGTTGAAGCTTCCAGTATTTAGAAAGCCATATAAAATGGTCTTTCTGTACCATAAAATTTTGTTTCTATATATTTGCTTATTTGGAAAAACATTTAAGAAGTCCACAATTCATTTTAGCTCTGGGCATTAGTAGTAGTCTAATCTTGAGATAGTTTGAAATTGTATCACCCATCTGAGGTTTATGATATACTGATTTTTTCTTTTAATTTTTTTAGAGCAAAAAGAACAAGTACTAAAAAGTCTTTTTGAAATATTTACAGCATTAAGAACCCTAGGCTATTTTAAGTCACAGCCCATCTTCATGGAAGAAGTACAGAGATTATACTGCAATTATTTTGTTCCTAGAATTGCAAACGGATATTTCACATATAGGTTATTTGAAGAAAATAGTGCATTCACATTTCAAGAATATGCCTAAGGTTATTATTTTTTTGATTTTAGTCTTTACATCTGTGCTCAAATGTTCAATGAAAAAAAAAAATACATTCCACTGAATTTATCAAGTCCAAGCAAGACTTAAAATTAAGCTGATTTTGTGGTTAGAAGTGCATAGTCCTCCACATTAACATAGTAGATGGTCAGTTTTGTGAGGGAGAAACTGAGAATGTCTATGCATAGATGAGATGCAGGATCTAAAGACCTGTATAGGAATATCCATACCAACATTATTCATAACAGAAACTGGAAACAGTCTTAAAGTCCATAATTGATAAAGAAATTGTGGAGGGGAGTAGTGGGTGGGTGGGGAAGGGGAAAGAGGGAAGGTAAAAGGAGATGGATGTAATAAAACAACAATAAAATTAGATTTTAAAAAAGGGAAAAAAAGAAATTGCAGTGAAATCATAATAGAATTATCTCTCTGCAATAAAAAAGCAAACTACTGATATACCCAACAATATACTGATTGAAAGAAGTCTTACACAAGAGTATATACTGTGTGATTCCATTTTTATCATGTCCTAGAAAAAACTGATCTATGATGGAAACACAAATAAGAACAGTGGCTGTTTTAGGAGAACTGAAAGCAATACAGACTGCAAGGGGCATTAAGGAATTTTCTAAGTGATGGTAATATTTGATATCTAGACAGGAGTTGTGGAAACACGGATGCCTGCATTTCTCAAACTCAGAATGCACAGTTAAGCTGTGTTTTTTGCACTGTACCTATATCAATTTTACACCAAGAGAATAAAACTGTGCACAAACATTGAACTCTAGCTAATGATATGCTTAATGAAGTATTTAGGACAAAATGTACTAATGTCTTTGACCTACCTTGAAATGCATTAAAAAATAAGATAATTTGATGGTTATCTAAAGATGGATAGACAGGTGGATAAGCAATAAAGCAAGTACAATAAAAAGTTAATGATAGAAATGAGGGGATGAATATACAGGGTGGAACAAAAGTGGGTTTACAGTTGTGAGTACATGAAATGCAGTTCATCTTGCATTATTATTTATTAATTATTGGATTCATTTCCATACAAATAACTGCAAACTTATTTTTATCCCACCCTCTACAAATTGTTCAATGTAATATTCTTTCAACTTTGCTACATGTTTAAAAAGTTTGATAATAAAATGATGGAAAGAAGGAGGGAGATGAGTCAGCTTGGAAGAAAAAAAGCTATAAATTATAGGCGATTTTTCTCAAGAAATCTTAGCCCACTGGCATGCCATTTCATGTATTGAAATACATGAAAACATAACAAACTAATGTTCAGTTTAGTTCCTATCATGCATGCCTGATTGGTGACCCTTACTAAACTGAGACACCAGAATGTCTTTTTCCTACATAATGCATATTCGTAAGACTTTTTACTTACTTAAATTACACCCCATTAACCAATGCTGATTGTTTTTTAAATTTAGAAACCAAAAATGAAGTACAAACATTCAGAGTTCCAGGAATTTTGTAATAGTTGCTAGTAGATCTGTAGTTGCTTTTTAGCCAAGATAAGTATTTTGCTTTCTGGAAAGGAAAAAAAAAAACAAAAAGACACTTTATTCTTTTCATCCCTCTCAGGGAGCAACCATCCAGAAATCTTAGTTTCTCTCTACTGCAAAAATAATAATAATCATCAAATCTTGTCATGTGACTTTTCAACAATAAGTAAAAATATACTGATTTATCTAGGGCCTGTTTTGCCTCAACATGATTCCTTCAAACACCCCATTACTAAGTTGCTATTTAGTTTCTTGAAGGCTCCTGCCATCTGCAATTTCCATAGATTTGAGAAGTTGAAGGACAGTCCATATGTGGGCTGTGGGATGATTGATAGTAGAGTCACATTTTTGCAGTTTGTGATGAGAATAACAACTCTCTCAAGACACTGTTCATTGTGAGCCAAATTCAACATATCCTTCTAAATGTCTCTTCTGACCTAGAGTTATCTGTTGCTGAGTAAATAATTTTTCCATATTGTCTTCTATAACATCAGATCTTTATACGGTGTTGTTTCTGACCCTAAAATCTCCTTGGCTGTTCCATTTCTACTATTCTGACTTGCAGGTCAAGGATGGAGCTGTTTTAGCAGTCACTGGAATTGGTGCCTTCTGTTTGTGCTGCCTTTTTATTGATGGAGTGTAACCAATGTGTGTGCAATTGCTTTACCATAATTTCTTGGGATTGATCCTAGTAACATTTAACTACACGCCCATTAACAGCTAAGAAAGTTGGTGCAAATTTATACCTCGTCCTATTACTACTAATAAACACCATGTCATCTTTTACTGTTCAATATGTCTTAGGCATTTTGGTGTTTAACTAATCTGTTATCTTTTTCTTTTCCTTCACTGAATGTATATCTTAAAGAGAACAAGAATTGATTTTATGTTTGCTATCCTTTCATCCTGTTTTTCCTTAACTTCCTGTTTTTCATCCTGTTTTTCCTTAATTTCTATGCCAGAGAGATGAGGGCTCTTTGGACCAAGAAAAGAATCTCATCAAGCAAGAGAAATAGCTATTAATGTGTTATTTATGTGATAGGATGTTTTAGAAATAACAAGACAGTTGGACTGCCAAAGGCAGATAGTATCAACGTATGTTCTGTTTAATATCTTGAATTGTTTAAAGTCAGACTATAAAAAAAAAAAAATACCTTTTTAAATAGGCACTCCTATACAAGTAAGCTGAAATAGTATTTGGTCTACAAATCACTTATAGTAAATCCCAAAAGAAAATAAATTTCCTTTTATCTGTCACCGTCACTAAAGCTACGAACCTTGAGTACATAAGTGAGTCACATGGGCTCCTTTGTCTTTATGTTGTATTTTATTCTTTATCTTTTGTTCATGATAGAAGTTTTTACATTAGAAAAACCTACATGATTCTCCTGATTTATTTCATACCAAATTTATGTCTATGCATGCCATTGTCATGTGCATTCACAAAGCTTCTGTTCAATAAGCCATCTAAAGAGCCTTTTTTCCCCACAATACTTGGTATACTAGTGACTTGAGTTGATCCAATTGTTTCATAATAATCTGATTTTTTGCCTATATGTTACCTTGTTGTTTATACCCCCATTAAAGTCTGTTTTCAAACATCTTAAAACTAAAAGGGGCATTTGAAATTGCTAGTATAACGCTCAGTTCTCTAATTACAGAGAATGAGACAGAGAGCCATGAAGTCACACCAGGAACCCATATATGCTGACTTCCAGTCTAGCTCTCCACATTTTGCAGAGCTATATGCCTTTATGATTTTAAACTATTCTTATTCCTGAATTGTTGGCTTTAATCCATATAAGTCAATTATTAATTTTCTGTAGATAAAAGAGTTGTATTATACACACTAGGATTTCAAAGAATTTCTTTTTCTAATGGAGTCCAGGAATATAACTTGGAAGCTATACTTTAAAAAGTAATTTGAAAGCCACTGTATTATATTCATATTCTCTCTCACTCACTCTCCTTCCCTCCCTCCCTCTTCTTTTTTTTTTTTTTTTTTTAAGATTTTGTTCATTATTTTTAGAGAGAAGGGCAGGGAGAGAAGAAGAAAGGGAAAGAAACATCAATGCATGGTTGCCTTTCACCCGCCTCCAGCTGGGGACCTGGCTGGAGACCTGGCTTGCAACCTGGTTATGTGCCCTGGCTGGGAACCAGTAACCTTTGGGTTCTCAGGCTGGTGCCTATTCACTGAGCCACCAGCCCGGGCCCTCCCTCTCCTTTTATGTCCCCCTTTCTCTTTCTCTCCTCACTCCTCACCCTGGTACTATCCTAGAAACTAAATATACAAGATGAATGCAGCAAAGATCCTAATTTAGGGAGTTCATGTATGAGCTCCTTCCTTAAGGAGCATATGAAGTGTGAGCTCAGCAAAGGGGAAAGGGGACTTAGAAGAATGACCCAGGAATCTTACTGGGGAAAGCTCAAAGTTCAGTCAATCACACTTACACTGAGCCTCCAAGGTTGAAGAAGAATAGCTCATAAAGGACAAAAAAGAAACTTAAATATCATTTACAATAGACGGATGCCAAATCAAGAAATTTCTTTTTTATATTTAATTGGATAGTTCTAATATTAATTGCTACATTGGCTATCTGAAATATATTCACATACTCACCTTTTTCTCCTCTTCAAATATACGTAAGCAGCAGTTGATATTGCAAGGGCTGGAAAAGTTAAGGCACAAAATGGAGAAAATGGAGAGATGACTAGACATGGAACCGGCAGTTCTAGGACATGCTGTCAGCTCCATCCCTCTCTAGGTATCTGACTTTGAAAATATTTAACTCCTCTTAACTTTAGTCTGTTTAACCTTTAACTGAGACAGCCTTTCATTTAATAGTACTATTTTTTAAAATAATATTTTAATAACATAATGATGAACATCAAGTAAGAAATAAGGAAGTAGTATAGACAAGTATATATAGTTATACAAACACCTGCTGTTATGTTCATATAGTGCCCATAGAATGACCCTCTGCGTGTATCACAGTACTAAAGTTCATTTAGGCCTCTTAGGGAGGGACGAAGCCTGTGCCGTATTCCAAATGCTTAAGCACATGCCTGTTCACTACATAGGATGTGTAGCTTTTTATGCAGTTCTTTTCACAGCTATGTATTAAATGTTTGATTTTTCTGTTAGGTCTGAGGTTGGCTTATTCGCCTCCAATGTCCCGGCCCCTAATAAACTGCCCAGGTATATCACAATAGAAAGGAAACCAATTTATCTTCATTAAATACCTTCAAATGGAGTTTTAAACCTGAATTATGTGACATCAAGTTTTCATAATTTTTTGTTTATACAAGCAATTTTTGATTGGTGAGGTTAATTTCAAGAGGGTTTTCTTAGTTTGTACTTTTAGCCAACTTTGATCCCTTTTACACATGCATAAAAATATTCTTAGCCACATTCCATTTCTTCAATATGTAATTGCTAGATACCTACAATATAGGTTTATGACATTGAATTATATATTGTTCAGGGAAACAAGTACTTAACAGGAGCCTCCCATCAATAATTATCTGACCACACAAAACAATATGTGTCTAAGTATAAGTTTAAAGGAAGGAGAGATGTAGGAGGGTCTGAGAATGATTTCATAGAGCATTATGGGAATAGCTAACATTTATTGAATGCTTGCCAAAGGCCAGACATTGTTTTAAACTTTTCACATATATTCCTCCGTCAACGCTCACAATGACACTTGAGTTAGCTATCATTGTATTCTTACTTTAAGTATAAGAAAATTGTGGCTGAGCTAACAGAACTGAGCCTGAACCCACACAGTTCTACTCAAGGGCCTAAACTCATAATTACTACACTACGCCTTTTGTAATTGAACATTTGGGGCTGAGTCAGATATGACTGCTGAGAGAAAAGGACACTAATAAAGGATGGGGAAAGAGTAAGAGCAAAAGCATGAAGGTAGGGTAGGAACAGCATAGTTGGAAAGTTGGGCTCCTGCTGAAGAATTGTGGAAGTTTAATCTGGAAATCTCAGATGAACTCATACTATGAAGTCTTGAGGGATTAGCTGAATAAATAGACAATTTGGCTTGGACAGTGAAGACCAGTTATGCATTTTTTCAGTCAAGTTTCATAACATGAACGCAGAGGTGTGCAGAGGTTTGAAATAGGGTATGTATCTTCTAGCCGTTGAGGCAAACCATGCTTCTTCAGAAAATAGAGCAGGCTCTTCTCTGAAAACCTGCTGTCAGCTGCCTCTGCAGCACCCTTGCATTCCCCCTAACAGCCCCTGATTTCCATTTGGGCATCCTGAGTTTCCATGGCTAAGCCAACCAGGGACTTGAAACCCTTTGGTAAGAGGGGCAGTCCAATTTGCATTAATCTTAGGACTTTGCCTTGCTGTCTTTAGGCAAAGAATAGAGTGGGGGTATAGGTGGGTAGGAACCTGCTGCAAATGACTTCAGCATACAGGGCTGGTAGAGCACAGTAAAGAGAATAATAAATGGAGCTCAAACCCTCATGAATCCCACATGCCCGAAGCCCATCCAACCTCTGGATGTTTCAGAAATGTGAACCACTATATTCTTTTTGTTTTTAAAGCCACTTTCGGCAGGTTTTCTGTTCCTTGCAATAAAAATCACCCTAAGAAATACATTTTCCAGTGCTAGGGATTCCCCCTTGATTTGAAGACCTACAAAAGCTCGATCTGAGCTAAGTAACACAGCTCAGAATATTGTCTGCTATTTTTATGACCTCCCTTCTTCATGACCTCTGCACCAGGACAAATCCCAGTGATTTTTCAAAGTTCAGCTCTGAAGCCTCAAATCCCAAGTCAGTGTCTTCTGTTCCAGGACTGCTGAAAACTCCTCTCTAGGCTTATAAAGCTCCAGGTGACTAAGGAATGGCTGTATATCATCCCCAGGGGCTTTCACATCACAGCGGCCAGTGCAGGCCTCGTCCTGTTCAAAATGACAAATTAAAATGAATCCCAGAGCTTTATTCTCAAAGAACATAAGACATGTTTTCTTTTGGAACATTTCATTGCACTGTCTTCAGAATCAAGCTCTCTAAAGAATGTTATTATACTTTGAGCTTCTTGACACATTTCCTAATAATTTGAAGTTTCTGACATTTATACAATAAAAGATTGTGCTTCTGGAAAAAAAAAATCAATGACTCTTTTTGGCAATCGTCCTAAATCTGGAGAGATTAAATTCACTTCCCAGACATTGCTATTTCATATCAAACAGAGTCACGCAGTATAATTAAGATAGTTGTAGAACCATATATTTCATGCCCTAGCTGTCTGTTTTAAACTATCTTGGGGAGTTGAGAAATAATAGGGAAGCTACATCTTAACCAGAATAATTACATTTGCTAAGCAGAATGAGATGAACAAGAGCTATGTAAAAGAATAAAACAAATCTACCGGAAAACCAATAATTTCTGTGTTCATTCTGATACAGGAACCTTGCTGATAAAAAAAAAAAGAGAGAGAGAGAGAGAAAGAGAGAAAAGGCTCACCTCCAGTTACAACTCCCAGGAGAATAGCAGCTATTATCCCCTATTGAGTTGGTACTTACCATACAGAGCCTGAACAATTCATACAGGAAAATAAACCATAACATTCCTGTTTATTATTACTTTAGCTGAGAGGTGGTGACATTAAGCAGTTCTGCACTGCTGCTATCAATCAGCAGGCTGGAGATGTTCTCAGCATGGGACTAGGACTCCTTGGAAACCACGCTCATCAAAGCAACCAGCTGTCAGAATTCCTCAAATTAAACTGTTATTACAGTAGTATTCATTAGTCAGTTACTAGCTATTAAGATATTTTTATATCAGCACCATTGACTCTGGCTGATGCTTTTTAATATGCAACTTACAGATAAACATGATTCAGTGGCTCATGTGAAGATGACAGACTCTATTAGAGCCTGGTGTCCACTGCCTAAAAGCTGCAGCAAAGGGCTCTGGTCATAGCCATGCACACATGAATTTTTCTGGGAAGCTGGATGTTTGCTCTGGTGGTCAGGGTGGGGAGAGGGGCGGTAATAATATATTTCAACACTAGTATTTGCCCGGCAAAGTGATAGCTTACCATCAGAAATTATAACTCTTAAAGCTGTTACTGAGCCGCTGATGACAGTGGTTTATGCTTCTTCAGCTTGATGGTTTGGATTTCTTTTTTGTCTGAGTTGCTGGGCACGTGTTGAAGTTTTGCTTGAAATCCAGAGTCAAACAAAGGATGTTAAATGGAGTGTGTGGAGAAGTAAAGAGGAAAACCAGTATACAAGCTCTGATAGAAGAAAAGATGACAAGAGTTGGGTTCTTTCTTATTAACTTAATCGTGTCCTTGGCATTTGGAAAAGTCCTTAAGCCTCTGTTTTAGTTTCAAGGCAAATTTGCCCTAAATCATCTAGAAAAAATGCATGTTACCCACTGGCCTAGAAAGATTGATATGTTACTTATATGCATAGCACAAACTCATTCACACATAGAAACCACAGACCTTCTAGTTTTCTGCTCTCCTCACATTAATCTCCTTATCGCATAAAGCATGGCTAGTCTGGTCAGTTAAAATGAAGACTATTTAGTCCACACTGTTTATTTTGTAGATGAAGAAAGCAAGATTCAATGATTTAGATTACTGGCACTAATTTTGTTTTCCTCCTCTCTTTTTTCAAAAACATCTTGGAGCTCCACATTCCACCTAGACGACAGGCCATTTCCTTGTCCTCACATGAAGAGAGATGCCAACAGACATTATGTAAACAACCTCTGTCTGTCCTGCAAGGAAGTACAGGATTAGTTATTGTCTGTGACCCAGAACCTGACTTCTCTAAGGTTCAACACTGGGATAGGAGTTCATTGGATATACAGGAGCCATTGACATCAATCATCTTAATAGCTTGTGAAGGTATTAAGTTTTGAGGAATTTTGTGAGTCATTGAGATTATGTTAAAAGCTTGACATGGGCCATAATGGGACTATTTACACCATGGAAATTGGCAGACATGAAAAATCAGGTGGTGATGGTGGTTTGTTCTGGAGGTTGACTTGCTGTTCATATACCAGTATACAGTTGGCTTGTTGCTGAGCCTCTGTGCCACATCCAGACCCAGGAGAACGTGCTGTGCTGATGAACATTGCCACAGCCACCCCCTTAAACTCATTTGTAAACAAATGGTTGCTGGCCTGGTGCCATGGTACCCACCTTTAGTTCTAGCTCATCAGGAGACTGAGACAGGAGGGTCACGTGAGCCCAGGAGTTCTGAGCTATAGAACCCTATACCAATCTGGTGTCTGCACTAAGTTGGGAATTAATGCTCTGTTCTCCCAGGAGCAGGGGCCCACCAGGTTGCCTAATGAGGAGTTAACCAGCCCAGGTCAGAAACAGAGCAAGTCAAAGTTCCTGTGCTGCTCAGTAGTGGGAATCTCACCTATAAATGGCCGTTGCATTCCAACCTGAGCAACATAGTGAGACCTCATTTCTAAAGAAAAAAAAAGTTATCATCTGTGAGTATTTACCATATGTCAGGCACTCTGGCCACCTCCTACCATTGTACAAAACAAGTAAGGACTAACACGAAACCCACTGCCTGCCTGTACATTTCAATGGAGGCCTGCATTGGCCTGGAAAGAAATACTTCTTTATAAATGAATCAAGGCAACTCATAGAGCTTCAGATCTATAACTTTGGGTCTGCAACCCTGTGTCTGTCAAGTGGGATACTTTTTCTTATTTTTCTAAAGAAATGTGTGGGCCAACAGTGTAGCATGCTGAAGACACAACAACAAATAAGTCAAAGTTGTGGTTGCAAAGCTCACCTTCTAGGGATGGAACAAAATGAACCTGATGATTTGAGAAAGTGACAGCATCAGGAAGTAAAGCCACCAAGAAGATGGGAAAGAGGTAGACAGTGGTAGGAGGGGAGCTGCTGTGGTCAGGAGTTCAGGTCAGGACAGATCCTTCAGTGGTCTGAGTTCTCCAAACAGGAAGAACAAGAGCAAAGGCTCAACACTGGGAACAAACTCTGTTCCTAAAGGACGGAGAACAGCGAGGAGCATGGAGCAAAGCAAGAAACACAGAGAAGGGTACGAGTAGGGAACAGAGGTAAGCTTTTGTTGTCCATGAAACAGAATCTGAATTTCATTCTGTATATAGTGAGAAGCTACCGGAATGTGTTAAGCACAGAAGTAATTTCCATCTTAAGATCACACAAGATTTTGTATGGAAATTAGATGATAAGAAAACCAAAGAACATGTAAAAGGCCAGTTTAAGACTGAATGTTGCTCTCCCACCCGTGAGTGCACACTTCCCAAAATGGGGCTTCTTCTCTGTGTTTTTTAATTTATTTTACAGTTTTGCTTCTGAAGCCCAGCCCAAACCTCCGAACTCAGCTACCACTCCCCTAACCATGGGCTCAATTTCACCCTCTGTGTTTGGTTTTCCTTGAACAGTTTCTAGATTACTATTAACAACATAGCATGTTGGGTTTGCTCAAATAATTCAAGAGGTAATTTAAGGAACATAGGACAATGGAAACAGAGCACCAAGACAAAAGAAAAATATGTCTTATGTGGCAAGATTGATTTTAGTTTGAGACCTCACACTGTAGTTAATATGAAATAATAACCCTTTCAAGGCTGAAGGTCTGTTTTCTCCATTAATGATTTTCAGTCCTGGAGGCATGTTGGTGTTACCTGAGGACTATTAAAATCCCTCTGCTCAGGTCCAACCCCCACAGTTTCTCATTTCATTCATCTATGGAAAACCTAAGACACTGAAGTGTTTTAAAAGCTAGCCAGGTGATTCTAATGGATAACCATGCTTGAATATTATACTTCTGAATACCTGGGCATTTGGCCAGGAGAAAAGGAAAAATGATGAAGAACTCTACATGGAGCAATAGCATCAACACTTTCTCACCATTGAGCCTGGGATGATAAAGAGTGGCACTAATTTTTCCCATGAAGGATGGACAGTTAATTTGGCAACATAGGGCCCAAATAGCAAAAGAGAGTATTTTAGAACTGAGTATATGAGCTAAGTCTAGATGTAATCCATCTCAAAAAAGAAAAAAAGAAAAAGTTGTAAGCCATCTAAAATACCATATTTTAAGAAATGACTATTTGCTAAGTAGAGTCTGACCTTACTTCACTCTCTTCCAATTTAATATACAAATCTAAAGTGGAATAATGTTTGAGCCCTCTCCTATGATAGCAACTGCCACTCGGATACTCAGATCTTGGAAAAAAACATGCACCCAAATAGATGTTGAAAGAGCTCTCTTTCCCTTTCCAACCACCTAGTCCCAGAATCTTTAGCTTCCAAAAAATAAATATTAATTGGGAAATGGTCAGAAAATCAGAGTTGGGGAATTCCAGGAAAGGGAAAGACAATGGTAAGCATCGTTCTCCAACTATCTGTCAAGAATGGTGAGGGACTCTTCCCAAATTATCTCAAATTATCTTATGAATAATCTATTATTCTCCTCATCTCCATTTTGTAGTTGTTGAAACCAGGCTTCTAAGTATGTGATTATTTTCAAGGTCCCCCATCTAGAGAAGGTATCAAACTCCAAATCCCATAATTCCTTGCATTATACTATGCTTCTCCCTCAGATGAATTAAGGTGGGGCAAAGGAGCTATAGAAACCGGTAAAGTTGGAGAAAAGATACTGGAAAAATCTGAGAAATGAAGGGGTTAAAGACAGACAAATACTAGAGAGTTTTAAAATATGCTTTCCCCTCTTTTGTGGAAGGCGATATTGTATAGGGTCCTCCAGGCAAGAGTTTCAAATGCAGTGTGGGCAGGACCCCAGGCTACAACTGAAAACCTTTAAGGAATAGACCAGCAATGGCGTGAACAAGAGGGTCCACCAAATGAAAGCTAGCCACCTTAGAAGAAAACAACTCTTGATTCCCTCTTTACCTCTCCCACAAAAGCATTCCGGGGAGACCTGCTTTCAAATGGCCCTATTTTCACTTCTTCTTTGTCAAACTATTACATTTAGGAAAAACTCCTGTCTGCTTCTATATAGGGGTGGAGAAAGGTAGGTTTACAGTTGTTTGTATGGAAAATAATACAATGATTAATGAATAATACTACAAAAATAAACTCTTGTGCTTCACACGCAACTGTAAACCTACGTTTTCCCACCCCTGTATTTATGGGATGTAACAGTTCATTTGTCACAGTGAAACAGGAGAAAGGGGTGTTGGAATGTTGTGGAGTTTTTTGTTCTGTTTTTACTTTGCAAAGTGATTTTGAGAGTGCTGAGGAGTAAAGCTGTTCTCTTCCCCTGAAGTAGACATTTGCTGGAACAGACCAAGGTAAAGGAAGCCAATGTTTTCTACCTGCTACAACACTTTCATCCTGTTTATTTCAATCCACTGAGACACCTTGCTTGTAGTTAAACAACAATTTCATACAAAACTGCACTTGCCAATGTGGAATCATTGTCAGAATGTCTTTTTCTCAGCAAATGAAAAACTTGACTTCAGCCATTTACTCCAATTAGTAATTAACCTCATGCCAAACTATAGAAATACAATGGCACACAAAAGAATGTTTTCCTGAAGTTTTATGCATGCTTTCCAACCTATTTCTTTTTAATTTTTAAAACTCTCACAATGATTCTCTTTAAGATTCTTTCAAATTGCTTTTCTAAGTCTCTGAAATCCAAGTCAACATGAAGACAGGCACTATTCAGAAATGGCTAAAGGGTGCCTGTATCCTGCCCTTCCCTTCAGTGTACATGGGCCTTTTTCTTTGTTTTAGTCTGAGTCCCAAAGAACAAAAAAATTACCAGGTTGAACAGAACACAAAACACTCACTCTTTGCTGAAGAGTGGGATAATATCAGAGGCAGCCCAGCCAGTTATCTGTAAGGGAGGCTATTTGAATCCTACCGCCTCATTGACTTTCTGTTGTAAAGGTTGCTTTGGCCTTTTTACGCACTTGGAGAAAATCTTATTCACTGTGTTGTCACATCTATGAAATAAAGCTCTTTGATGACAACACTGATGTAAGATAGAAGGTAACCTTTGCTTCACTATCAGGCAGCTGGGGAAGTGCAGTCATATCTCAGGCCTGAGAGTGATGTCATTGAAAAATGAGGCTGCTTAAAGAATCAAACACAAAATCATGGACACGAACTGCATTCCTGCCAATAGGAAGACATTCCATCGGGAACAAATGCCCTGGCTGGGCTGAGTTACTCCTGCTATGGTGGAACAAAGGGTGTTGATAGCTGCCAGGATACCAAACTGGGATATAAAAACAATTATGAGCCCTGGCTGGTGGCTCAGTGGATACGTGCTGGCCTGCAAACCCAAAGAACACTAGTTTGATTCCTAGTCAGGGCACAGCCAGGTCTCTAGCCAGGTCTATAGTTGGAGACAGGTGAAAGACAACTATATGTTGATGCTTCTGTCCCTTTCTTCCGCCCTCCGTGCCCTTCTCTCTAAAAAATATAATGAATAAAATCTTTGGGGAGCGGGGGAAGCAAGTATGTCGTGAAGTTTTATTTCCTCTCTTTGTTTCTTTCTGCTCTGTTGCCATAAGCAAGAAAACTTTATCCCTATAATTAAAACACTAAAACAGAGGAAGAAATACACAAATGATTGAAGATTTTAGTTTTAATTACCTAAATTAGTAACCTTTCCAAACTACAACTCCTAGTTCAGACTTTGAGGTAGTAGTTGGCTTACTCTTACCTTAACCTATGATGGAAGCAGTGTTTCTTTTTGAGAATGCCTAGGACTCCATAAAAAACTACCAGAAATCCTTTTTGTAACCTGCCCTATTCTGAAATGATAACTCTTTTTATGACTATGCTAGTCATAAACTCAGTATAAACATTTTTTTTTGAACTCTTGTCCTTATCAATTGCTGCCATTTCAATTTTCTGAGACCAAAGTTTTCTCCTCATTCTACATAACTCTAGAATCTTTAAGGATTCATTGTTGACTTTGTGAATTTCTGGACCCATCGGTCCTTTTCCTTCTTTCTTTTACTACATTTTCTTGACTGCATTATTCACCCTATCAGTGCCAAATGGAGGCCAATGATACAGGGTTCAAGTCAGCCAGCATGGCTTCTTGAAAACATATTTGGCAAAGGATTTGATGGGTGATATACTGGGAACCCTTGGCTGAAATTAGATTTTAGAATTTTTCATGGGTTTTTTGTTTGTTTGTTTTCTCTGCTGTATTTCCCCTCCACATGTATAATTGAGATAATATTGTTTTATCTATCTGCATCTGGACACAGTGCAGTCTATTGATGCAATATGACTATAAAGATGTTTGAAATAGTAGAACATCTGGTAGAAAAGAGAGGTTTTTATATGTGTCTAAACTATGGATTTTATAATTTTTACTTTTCTACTCAGTGTTTGTAAAAGAGTTAGATTATCCACCTTGTTAATACAAATTATATATTGAAATCATATAGAGATATTTTTTGGAGGTATACATACACCATGTCCCATGGTGGGAATCAGGCCTGTATGATTTTTAAAACATTATCAGGTGATTCTGAACTTGACCCTTGATTAATAATAGTATAAAGAATAATTTATTTTTATAGTTTTAAAATATTCTTATTGTCCAAAAAGTCTATTTAGTTTTTTCATAAAATAAAAAACACCTTTTTCATTTTCACCAATAACTATATTGATTTGGGGTATTTTGAGCACGTCAGCTCGCTCCTGCTATTGGCTTCTATCAGGTAGAGGCCAGAGGTGCCGCGAAACATCTTCCAATGCATAAGACAGCCCCACAGCAAAGAATTGTTTGGCCAAAATGTCAATAGTACCAAAAAACTTTCCCATCACTTTTGACACATTCAGTCAGTCATAGCACCTTCTCCATACACTGCACAATCTTTTTTTTTTTTTAAGATTTTATTTCATTATTTCCAGAAAGAGGGGAAGGGAGAGAGGTAGAGAGGGAAAGAGACATCAATATATGGTTGCGTTTCACCTGCCTCCAGCCACAGACCTGACTGGAGACCTGGTTTGCAACCTTGTTATGTGCCCTGGCTAGGGAATCGAACCTGCAACCTTTGGGTTTGCAGGCTGGCGCCTTATCCACTGTGCTACCAGCCAGGGATTCAACTAATCTTTTATTGTTTCAGTTGCATTTTTACCTTTCTTGAAATAATAAAGCATAATACATTGAAAATGTTGTGTATCTTCTTCCATCTTCAATATTAAAATGGCTGCACAAAAATCTACCAATTTTGATTAGTTTTTTTAATGTATACTGATACGGTAGCTGTCCCAATACAATCTAACAAAATTATTTCAAATAAAGTTAAAGACGACTAAGCACTACTAGAGCTATCGTATGGAAGAAACTAAATGTACCTTTTGGCCAACCAAATACTTTGAATTAAAATTTTTAGTTAATTTTTAATTCTTTCTAGCTACTATCCATTTTTAGCTTATTTAAACAATGTTTACTTACATTCAGATTTCCATGAGTCAAACTGTTGAAAGATACACTCCATTAAGTGGCATACTAAGATTCTGATTGCTGTATTTGCTTTTATTGAAAAAATTAGATCTCTAAATATCATTATTAGAGAAAAGGCATACATTTTTTTGTTGTTAAATGCTTAACTTTAAAGTGACATGCTATATAGTTCATCAAAGATCGAATCATGACTCAGAAATGTGTGTTCTGATCACAGCTATGTGCTAACTCATGGGATTGTTTTAGGTGAGCCCCAGGGTCTCTTTTGGCTTCAACATTTGTAATCTTGTTTACACCCTGATCCTGTGTGAAATGGACTGGCAGATGCTAACAGAGAAAACAAGACATGAGAGGCTGCCTTTGCTGCTTTCAGAGGACTGCTAGAGCTATCGAGTCAGGAATACCCAGGAGCTAAGCTTCCTCTGTTCCATCTGCCCCAGCGAGCAATGGCTTGGTTTATACAACCTGTTATATAGGTAGCAGGTCTTGGAGTGTCAGCTTGCCTGTCAACTTCAGTCCTGTTAGATTCATGACACCTAAAGGTATTCGTTACTTGATTGAATGACATTGATGATGATGGACATGTATACACAATTAACTCTTTAGTCTCACTAACCCTCAAATGAGACCCATATGTTCCTAATCTACCCAGTCAGGCACTTTCACAGGGACATTGACCCGTGATTTTTAAGTACTTATGCAGTCATGCAGAACTTCACCTTTATTGACTGATCCATTTCACACTCGGATTTTTTCCACTCTATTTTTAAATTATAGTTTATAGTCAGCATTATTTTGTATTAGTTTCTTTTGTATAGCACAGAGATTAGACAATCATATATTTTACAAAGTGTTTCCCCCAGTATTTCCAGTACCCATCTGACACCGTACACTATTATTACAATATTATTGACTGTGTTCCCTGTTGTACTTTACATCCATCCCTTTGACTATTTTGTAATCATCAATTTTTACTTCTTAATCCCTTGAACACTCATAATGTCTTGCATATGGTGATTAGTAAGTATTGGATGGATAGATTTTTAGACATAACAGACCCTTCCCTGTTTCAGAACTAACAAAATAAAAACATGTTTCTGGGTTCTCAGTTGCACTTTTGTCTATTCCTGAAAAAATGCCACCATGTCTTAAATAACATTGCTTTCTGGTGTATTGCTATCTGCTAAGCAATGTTCTGCTATGATAGTCTTCTTTAGAAGTTTCTCAACTATATAGGGGATTTTGCACTTTCATTCAACTTCAGAAATCAGGTTTTGGTTCTTTTTCTGTTCCACAGAAGAAAACATGTAACAGGAATAGGATATTATACATATATTTATGAGAAGGACAGCTTTTAAAAGAAGTCTTTCCCTTCATGAATATAGTGTATCAATTCATTTACTTAGGTCTTCTATAATTTTCTTCAACTCTGCAACTCCCTAAAACATCCTTTGTTAAAATTATTTCATTTACATAAGACTTTCATTTCTAGTCACCTCTTTCTCATGTATAAAAAATTAAACAACTCTTCAGATAAGGTTGTAGGAAAAAGACCACACACTCAAAAACTTTAAGATATGGATTATGGGAAGGCAAGTAGGAGAGTGCTCACCAGCCAGTCCGAACGCACAAAAATGACAGTGTTTTCAGAAATATATCTTGAGTATATCTAAAACCTGTAACTCATCCATCAACCTCGCTTCCAAGAATTGCTCAGTGATCCAATGAAAGAAAGTTTACTTGCTTACACACAAGTAAATAAACTGGCAGTACCCACCTGAAAAAAGGTCAAATGTACATTCAAAAGAAAATGGAATTAACTAATTTAAAAGAAATTATGGCATTAAAGGTTTATAGAAGACTAGTACAAAGGAGTAAAATATTAAGAAACATTTTTCTAGTTGAGTTTTTAACTTTTAGTATCACATGACATAATTTGTTGAACAATGGAAATTCTTTCTTTCTCAGCTGCGCTCAAATATCATGAATAACTGTTCCAATTCAATTTTTTGTAAAAACAATTACATTCCAAATATGCAAGTGATATTATAGTGAGAGTGAATAAAAAACAGGATCTAAGAAGAAATGTGTTTTTTTTAAAAACTAATTAAACAACACAAATTCTGTTTGAATCCTTAAACTCTACTGCTATTCCTGCTTTATTATATGCTATTTCTCTTCTTTCTAACCATTCTTACTTCCTCTTACTCTTTCTATCTATTGGGAAATTTTATTTTACTCAATAGCACTATACTAAGGATATATAAGAATAATATGTTATGATCAAACTGCACAAATCATCTTAAACTATTTTTGTTGAAGAGATATCAATATGGAATAATTAGCATATATGTAAATGTGCTAAATATAAAATATACGTAGACAACAGGTTCCAAATACAAGCAGTTACTTGCTGGAAAACAAAGCCAATCAAAAAGAAAGAAAAATTCAGTTCTTCCAAAGAGTTCTAGGAGATATAAATTGAAGAGAAATAGAAGAATATACTTCATAAAACCCAATGCTTATATTTCTGGACTTTTCTGGCCTATTCTGGTTTCTTGTAGGCCTAGGGCATAATGATGGCTATTATTCAGACAGCTTAGAAGTAAATGAGAAGGGTATAGGAAAACATTATTTTGGGGTTGGCCAAAAAGTCCATTTGGCTTTTTCCATGAAACGAAAGACACATTTTTTCATTTTCACCAATAACTTTATTGATTTGGACATTTTAAGTATGTTGGCTATCTTCTGAGTGGTACAACATTGATTGTTCTCACTTAATGTCTCAATTTGATCACTTTCAACTTCAACACAACCATGGAGCATCATCCAGTGAGAAATCTGCAGCATGAGACTTCACAAACCATTTTTGACACATGCAACAATCATAGCATCTTCTCCATGCACTGAACAAATCTTCTTGTGCATTTCAATTGCATTTTACCTTTCTTGAAATAATAAAGCATAATATACTGAACATGTTTTGTATTTTCTTCTAATTTCAATATTAAAATGGCAACACAAAAATCACTCATTTGGATAATTTTTTTAATGCACTCTGATATGACAGCTATCATAATACAACCTAACAAAATTGCTTCAAATGCAGTTGAAGACAATTATGCGCTACTAGAGACATTTTATGGAAAAAAACAAATGAACTTTTTGACCAACCCAACACCTCTTTTTTTATCTTTTAGTGAAAAGGAATGGTGTATTCAAATATGTTGTTCAACATTTAGTTTACATTTGCAAAAAAGAAAATGATCACCCACCATTGCTTTCATGGTTTTTCTGTCATGCCTAAGTTTCTACATAAAATATTATTCTCACTTAGATGTGCCCAAGTTAGACAAAGATATTCCTCCAACTGTATTAAATCTAACTCTCCAGAGGGTACTCCAGCCATAGGAAAATAAGTCCAGCACGGTAGAGAGCTTTGTTTTGTTCATTGAGTAATGTTTTGTGCATGGTTGGCACCTAAAAAATATTTGTTAAATAAACCTTAGTTTATTTAGTGCTGTCATGGGAAATGATATTTAACACATCATATTAGGCAAACCATATGAAATGGAAGCTAGTAATTCTGAACAAATGGTTATGCTGCATGAGTCTTCATGTTCCTTTGAAACAAAGGTCAGTAGGTGATGCTTTTGTTTTGTTTTGTATGTGTCTCGGGGTATTTGACAAACCTTTCCCTGCTTTGTCAGTTTTTTAAACCAAGGTAAAACATTTTTTAAAAAGAGGTTTCAAATAGATCCATATAGTAATTTCTCCATGTCATTATTCAACACTGAGGGGAAATATTTTAAATTAGAACAAACTTAGTCATTTGCAGATAAATAGTATTTTACAGAGTGAAAATGAGCAGAGGACTTGAAAATGTTGATATGAGCTTACTTCTTTCTTTAAATAAGACCAAAAAATAACTTTCCCTTTCATGCTGTCCATATGCAACATAGAAGTGGTTCAGGAGGTGGGGAGACAAGTAAAATTTGAACTTGATCCTTAATGTGTGTTCTTGTTCTGACATAAAATGTCAACCAGTCTTGACCTTCAGAGCTCTCTAATGTGGAATTTCAACTTCAGCCTTTGTTCAGACTTAATAATGACCATAAAAATGAAATACCAAAAGTTATTTTAACATTGCAATTGTTGGAATTTCAGGATGTTCATGAATCAAAGATAAAAAGGAGGTTTCTGTGAAAAGGAATTTGAGCACATTGCTGATCCCTCCCTGACTTTAAATCCCTTTGCCCACCATACTGGAGTGACCCATCTGATTGGTGAGCATAAACTGGGCATGAATTACCATCTCAGCTCATCTCCCTCTTGAGAGCTGGCACCCTCAGCACCTCCAGGGGCTGTCTGCCAGAGAGGGTTGGGAGGCATACTAGTTTCCGAAGGATGACCTAATAAATTACTTCAAATTTTATGACTAAAAACAACAGAGCTGTACTTTCTCACAGTTCTGGAGGCCAGAAGTCCAACTTCAGTTTCATTGGATCCAGGTCAGCAAATCTGCAGCCCTCACTTCTGTCAGGAGAATCTGTTCCTTGCTTCACTCCAATCTGTGCCTTTGTGGTCACATTGCCTTCTCCTCTCTGTCTTATGTCCCTGTGCTTCTTATAAGGGCACTTGTAATGGCAAGTAAGGCCCATTGTGATAACCAGGAAAATCTCATCTTAAAATCCTTAAATTAATCACACCTGCAAAAACTACCGGTTAACCTTCACAGGTGACAGGACTTGGGCCTGATTTCTTTGATGGCTGTTATTCAGCCCAAAATAGGAGAAAAGACTGCCTTGTTCAGGATAATCACAACAACCAGCAATCACCCAAATTCTCTCTAGTCCATTAGGCCCACAGACTAGATTACACCTTTTAAATCTCTTTTAGGGAGAGTGTTTGATCTCCCAATCTGTCTTGCATCTCAACATCTTTAGAACATGGGCAGGGAAGAAGGGTGCTATTTATCAGCTGCCTCCTTGAACTTAGTGAGGGAAATGAGATGAAAATAATGGCATGGACAATCATAGGTTGACTACTTGAAAAAATCTACCCCTTTTACATTGTTCGGTGAAGAGGTAGAGAAGCAAAAAAACAAGATAAGTAAGGGAAGGTGAGGCGGAACATGGAGATCTAGACCTAATTGAGCCACCAATACGTGCGCATTCATTATACACAGAGAAGTATCTACATATGGCACCTGAAAAATATCTCTGAATTAATAATTTAGATCATGATTATGCCTCTAATTTCCTACCATATTCTACTAAATAGACATTGTAATGAAAAGCATATTTTATTTACAATTATGGTTTACAAACCCAAATGTAAACTGACAGTAATGAGAAGATGGTGTCACTAAATCCATTTTAATGTAAATTGCCACATTTAAAATATTCTGAAAGCCGGAAGGGCAGTTAATGAACCTAGTACTGATATCCTTGTCAGAAATGCCTGGCTTAAACCCTGATCTTCTGTTTCTGACTGGATGATGATCACTTCCTCATCATTTAAGTGTTTACTGTTTCTCCTCGTGATACTCAAATTATAGCAGTTTTTCTTTCCTGTCCCCAGCCATCAGTAAACCTGATTCAAATTAAAAAGGAATAACTCTTTGGCAATAAACACAAATCTGTCTCCCAAGCAAGAGCTCCCTTGCTGTGTGTGCTTAGCAAAGGGGACCCTGTTGTAACAAAGGTAATTATAACCTGAGCTGGCTGGTGTCACTGCGGAGAAGGGCCTGTCAGCATTTCACTGTGACTAATAATACCATTGCCTCTGCTGATATGAAATGCCAAGGGTTGGGTTTTCAGATGGATTTCAGTCTAAGAATGCAATTTTTAATTGAAGACTCTGCTGCAAAATGGTATACTTGCTGCAACCCTGGTATTATTATGCACAAAGCCTTTTTCCCCCTTGCGGTAGTCACTCTAGAATTGGGAGCTACTCCTGGATGTAAGAGAGGAGCCATGAAAAGAATGATTCAAACTGAAGGTCAGAAAGTGAAAGAATGCAAGTTTATATAACAGTTCTTTTTCCTTTAATTTTTATTTCTATCCTCAAAAATGAGTTCTCTTGGTGGCATTTTAGCATGTGTTACCCAGAGACCTACAATATAATGAAAACTTTCTTGAAACTAAAGAAAATAATAAAGAGGTCAATGCTCACCTCTCAATTCATAAGGAGAATGACTGATTTAAGGAAAAGTAGTCCTCATCTTCATAATATAGAAAGAATACTTAGAACTTAATTAAATAAGATAGGAAAGTGGGAGACAAACATGAACAGACATGCATTTAATGCAAATAAGCATAAGTGTAAAGAAGCTCAACCTCATTCATAATAAGAGAAATGCAAATTAAAATTGCACTGAGGTGCTATTTCTCACCTTTCAGATTAGCAAAAATCTCAAAGTCTGGCAACATATTCTGTTTGCAAAGATTTGAGAAAACAGTCTCATCACTTGCTGATGAGAATACAAAATGTTCCAAGCCCTGTACAGGGTGTATTAGCTTTCTATTGCTGCTGTAACAAATGACTACAACTTTAGAGGCTTAAAACAAGACATTATCTTTCTGTTGCTGTGCAAAAGCATTTTAGTATGATATAGTCCCATTTCTGTATTTTTGCTTTTGCTGCCCTTGCTTTTGGGGAACAAGATCTAAGAAGTTTGTATAATATTGAAGTTGGGAACAATGTTCAAATGTAGAATAATCAGGAGAAATTCATAGCATTGGGAAGAATGTGATTTTAAAATCAAATATATTTTCATAGTAAATGTATTTGGATGCCCATTGGCAGTTTTCCTCTCTCGCTAATGTGCTTTTTTGTTACTCTAAATTACATTAATGCCATTAATTACAAATTTAACATTTCAGCCTGGCATGAGTTTCAAGTTTCTGCAAAGCATGAGAAAAGCAGGGGAGCCAAAGTGCAGTGGTTCTGTGCCAGAGCCGATACTTGGGGGCAGTGCCCTTAGCCTCTCCAGTTTTATCAGTGTTTTCCCTACAAAAAAAAAAGAACAGGGTAAAGCACACACTGCTAACACTTTTATCTTCAGTGGTGAAATCTGAAACTACTTAGAGGAAGTACAGCATTTTTTTACTATCTTATTTTTCTATAAGCATTCAAAGGAAGCTTTTTAGTATGATATAGTTTACAGAAATAACATATGGGCCCTAAATCATTTTTGCCCCTCAATGATGTGATAAAACTCCAAAATACATCACAATCTTAACACCATTAAGGGTATTGCTTCAATGAGGTGGGATTATGTGATTTTTATTTTCTCCTAGGCAGCTATGTTTTCCAAACAAGTATGCATTAATTGATGATCAAAAAGAATATGACATTTAAATTTTCATTATAAATAATGATCTCTGGGTGATTTTTTCATTTCCTATAATAATAATTTAAAAACATATCAAATGTTTATCTGACAAGCATGCCTATCAAGTTTATGATACCCAGCTTTCCGGCCTGATTCTGTCCCTTCTCATTATCCTCATCAGCCTGACGCCTGTGCTGCTTTGCTCTCCACATTTAATTAAAAATGAAGTTAGAAATGAGAGACAAAATGTGTGTGTGTGTGTGTGTGTGTGTGTGTGTGTGTAGGTAAAAGAGTGAAGGAGAAGAGAATGACTACTTTTTTGTGTAACGTACAGCCTATAAAACAAAAAGGTTTCCCAGAGATAAAAGAAGGAAAGAGAAATCACATGATCAATTGTAGTATTTTTAATAGAACATGTCTTATGGCTTCCAACCTATCATCTATGTATATGTGCTTCTTAATTGATTGATTACAAAACCTGCCCTCTGAATATAAGGGGAAAAGGTTCCTATCAAGGATTCTGCTCAGCCTGCAGGATCAGGCACCTCCTTCATTTTTAAGTCAGAAGAGTACTCCTGTCACATGGCATTTTCTTTCCTTGAATTAAAGCAAAATTTAATGCATGCTGTTTAAAGCATCTGTTTTTATAGGATAGTATTAGTGTATAATGACATAAAAATATTCCCTAAAAAGAAAGCGTAGCACCCTTTCTCACCATTATCACTTTACAAATTATGACCAACAATTACCCTCCAATAGTCTCTGTCATAAGCCATCTCTTCCTACTAAGATTTGATGATATCCCTCCAATCATAGCCAAAGACCTGGAGAAATAGCCCAATACAGTGGGGAGAACTCAGCTGGGGAATCTGAATCGAAGTCAGATTCCCCATCCTTAGTTATTTCTAAGGCTTTAGGTAGGTGACTAACCCCTGGATCTTCAGCATCTGTATCAGTAACAAGTCTTATTGTCCCACAGAATGGTTTTGGGGGCTTGAGGAGACAACAAATTTAAAGTGCCTAAGAGTGTTTGACATTCAAGAAAGATCCCCTGCCCTCACTCCTAGCCTTAGAACTCTTACAAAATTAATCTAGCAAGAAATTTGGAACTTAAGAAGTAACTGCCACTACAGAAAGACATTTACCACAGTTCACTTCAAAGCAAGAAATGACACTAATGTATTCTCAGTGGATATATACATTATTTATCCCCATAACCTCAAATTCTCTGGAATTCAAATTTGTATTGGTAGCTAAGCAAAGTCTGCATATTGTTACTCTAGGCAGCACTTGAATGGATCTCATTGCTACTGCTCCTGATTTGGGCAAACACGGGTGGCCGTATTCATACAAAGATAAGTAGCAATTCTTGTAAGGGCTTAAATGAGGCATGTATGTAACCTACCCAATATTTAGAAAAATTTGCCCATTTATGTGTACCCATTTATGTACATCTATACACCTTTTTATAAGCCTGTTTTAACCTAGTTCATAAAAATAAATTACTGGTTTGCATTTCTATCATTTTACTTAGACTCAAATTTACGGATGCACTTTAAGTTAGACATCAAAGTGGGTAAATACTGTTCACAAAGTGTCCTGTCATTCTAATGGAAAAAAAAAAAAATAGGTCAAAATGGACTCAGTATATAGATCTTCTTGGACGTCATGATAGCAAATGGAACTAGAGGTTAGAATTAGAATGGATGTAGGAAAAGAGATAAGCCATGTTGGATATGAATAGCCCTTTCCACTTGCTTATAGCTTTTGGGGAAACAAAGAGGAAAATAATGAGTCAGGTCAAAAAGGGTTCAACTTTATAAGTAGCTCTGATTTCTGGGCCAAATATTATAGATAACATGTTGTTTAATTAAAACATCAAGTTACACAAATTGGTCCAGATAGTGGTGATCCATGCTTTTCAAATTAGCAAGGTTGTCCCTGTTGTCTTGAATGAAATTTAGAGAGTAAAAAACAATACCAAACAGTATAATCCCTCTCTGCTCAGAATGTCCCTCAGTTTACACACATGTACACATACATACACATACACACACAGACATCTACACAAACACATTACATATGTTGAGATTATTTGTGATTGCTTCCCAAGACAGTCAGATAATCAATAACAAAATCTCACAACGTCAGAAGTAAGTGGAGAAAACCAAGCAGATGGAAGTCTATTGCCATTGCGGAGCCACAGAGAAATAATAAACTTCCATGGTTTTCTGAAAAAGGGAAACTTATTTTTTACTAGAAACCCAAGAGTAACAAAACATGCAACCCTAACTTCATCCTGAATCAATCATCTAACAACTCCACCTTAATGATCTTCTCTGAGGTAGATTTTATGTTGTAAATCATGCTAACATCACTCTCACAAGCTGTACCACACTCTCTGACTTACCCAGCTGAAAATTAGAATAAAGCCTGTTTTGTTACATCACTGAATGTATTTGAAACAAAACCCTCGTGAACTCAGGAAGGTCAGAAGGAAAGGACGTACAACAAAGGAAAGCTTGGATGAACTTATCAGAACTTCAGAGGTACTCCATTTTGGTTAGAATTACCCTGGGGAAAGAAGATCAAATAAGTTTTTATTTTGACACCCCATCAAGACTTAAATAGATCTTCACAGAATAAACCACACTACAAGTGCACATGCTCAGACATAGTTTGCTTGTGCCTGAAGCCAGCTTTACATCTAGGCCACAGCAGGTACACATAAAAGGGCTGAACAGAGTGTATTTTTTACCCACGTTACAGTTCTGTCCATTTTCTGCCTTTAATCAGCTGCATAGAACTGGTTTCAATATTGAACAAGCCTGAAAATCTAGAACATTGTTTTGCTCCTGCTATCTTCTGTTCTGTTCTATAAAACAGTAAATGTTTGAGGACAAGTGTCAGGCAGGCATTAGGCTAGATGCTGGAGATACAGGATATGTAAGGTGAGTTCCTGACCTTATGAAATGTAATTAACTGTTAAGGGAAATCATGAGGCTCTTCTATAGATACTCAATTAGAAGTCAGACCCATTCTTTGAAAGCTTTGGTGAGACTTCTCACACAGAGGTCACTTCTCCCCAGGACATCCACTGATGAACCCTGGGAGAATCTGTTTGTCTCTTATGTATACAGTCTTAATGCATTAATTTTATGGCAAAATAGTAGGAAAGTCTCAAAACACATTATTTGATGAATGTACAAAATGAACATATCATACTACCAAAAAGACCATACTATGTAACATTATGAATTAGATTTGTTCTTAATTTTTTTTTTAATCCTGATTTTTGAGTCTATAGAGAAGTCAATTTCTCAATTAGAAAAAAAAAAGACTAGTTGCAAGCACAAATAAATGTTTCTGATTCAATCAATGGTTATATTTTTTTTCTTAGGCAAATTTAAAATAACTCACAGTTTAACCATTACAAAATTACAATGGGCTTAATACACAGAGAAAACAATTACACTTGATAACAGAAGTGGACAATTTTTACAAATATTAACTAAATTTTTCTATAAGTTTCTGTACTGTTGGAAAAAAATGAATAAGTAGTATTTTGCATATTTGTTTTATGTGATGTCTCATTAAGAATAAATTTCTTCAAAACTGGGATATTATTAAATTATTGATATTCCCCACTTTCCAAAACCAAGGCCATTATTACATTGCTTTTTGTTGTTCTTGTTTGGCTATTGAATATTTAAAATCCATTCTATGAGCTTTTTGCTGAGGCAGATACTAGGATGTGTATGATGTTAGAAAAGAAACATTCTCTGTGTGTGTGTGTTTATATATATATATATATATGTACATATATATATACATATATGTATACACAAGATGGAGGGTTTGTTCATTAATATTTCATATAGTAGATGATAGAATTTCAAAGCTTTATAGAGTTCTTCTGTTACTACATTTTTTGTTTAAGCTGACATGTGTCTTGAATCATGGACAATAGGTGCATATAGTTTGTTATTAGATTTATCAAACACCTTGCCCTTCCTGTGAAAATCACCCATTAACTTTACAGGAAGAGTTGCAAGCTGAGGAAGGAAACCCTGCAATGGGGGTGTTTCACTCTTTTTTAACACTTTCTAGAATTCAAATGTAAGTATAAATTTGAGGTCTTAATTTTGAGAGACAAAGTAATTTTTTCCCTCATGTTTAAAAACTTTTACTGCCTTTACTATATGCTTACTGACATAATAGTTATAAAAATTAAAATTCATTGAATGTGCATTAGCTGTCAGGCCTGTAATTAAACATTTGTTTTTATTATAGGCTCTCTTTTCATTTAATCTTCACAATTCAGAAAGGCAGGTACTATTACTAACCTTGTTTTACAGATGAAGAAAGTGAGCTTTAAAGTAGTTAAGCAACTTTTCATAAAATCACAGAACCAATAAATTGCAAAGCATTTATTGGAACCCTTGGTTAGTTGATTTGGAACATTTGTTCTTAACCTCCCATAATATTCAACTTAGGAAACTAATTTTTAATTAGTAGAAAAAATGAAAAAAGACTATTCCTGCCAAACAGAAATAGTTAAAATTAAATTCACACTTAAATAAACTTTAGGAAGAAAAAGTACCTACTAAGTTTTCTTGTATACTTTACCAGTATTCTGTATTTTGCCAGTTGCAAAATACAGGTTGATACATGTCAAAAAATGGGAAGGGAAGATTTTGAGGTGTTGGAAGTAACTCCGAATGTGATAATCCATCTTTTTCTACCTAAATTAAATCTTGAATTTTAATGTATTTTGAATTGTCAGGCTAAATTTTGGCTTTGAATTTTCAATTACATAGTGCATATTTGCATGTATGTCAACAAGTAATGCCTTAAGTCTTATATTTATACAGTCAATGCAAGTTGCACATATACATTGCTAGCTAGGCATCTTTAATATATTTTGAATATTTAATACATACAAAGGAGCACATGTAACAAGCACAAAGGATATAATTAAAATAAATACCAGTTATGCCACCAGCCAACTCAAAATCTTATGGCATTGCCAACATTGGCTATGTCATTGGTAGCTAGCTAGTCTATGCCCCTTCACCATTGCCATTTTTGGCTCCCTGCCCCCAGACAGGTAACTATCATCCTGAATTTAGTTTTATCATTTTCTTGCTTTTTTTATTGAGGTATTACTGACATATAGCAATATATTAGTTTCAGGTATATAACATAATGATTCAATATTTGTATATGTTGCAAAATGGTCATCACAATTAGACAGAGTTAACATCTGTTGCCATTCATAGTTACAAATATCTGTTTCTGATGAGAACTTTTTAAATTTACTATCAGCAATTTTCTTTTTTTAATTTATTTTTATTTTTTATAATTTTAAAGATCTTATATATTATTTCCAGAGAGAGGGGAAGGGAGAAAGGCAGAGAGGGAGAGAGAGATGAATGTATGGTTGCCTTTGACCTGCCTCCAGCTGAGGACCTGGCTGGAGACCTGGCTTGCAACCTGGTTATGTGCCCTGGCTGGGAATTGAACCAGTGACCTTTGGGTTTGCAGGTAGGTACCCACCCACTAAGCCACTAGCCAGGGCTAGCAATTTTCAAATATGGAGTATAGTGTTATTAATTATAGTCACCATGTTTTATGTATTTTTTAAAATATTTTATTTATTTTTAAAGAGAAGGGAAGGGAGTGAGGCAGAGGGAGAGAGACATCAATGTATGGTTGCCTTTCACCTGCCTCCAGCTGAGGACCTGGCTGAAGACTGGCTTGCAACCTGGTAATGTGCCCTCGCTGGGGAATCGAACCAGTAACCTTTGGGTTCACAGGCTGGCACCTATCCACTGTGCCACCAGCCAGGGCTGTTTTATGTATAACAGGAAATTTTTATGTTTTGACCTCCTTTGTACATTTTACTTCCCCCACCACCCCCACTGCCATTTCCTGCCTCTGGCAACCATCCATCTGTTTTCCATATCTATGAGCTTATTTTTTGTTGTTGTTGGTTTGTTTTTATGTTTCATTTGTTGTTGTTTAGAGTACACATATAAGTGAGATTATATAGTATTCCTTTTCTCTGATTTCATTTCACTTAGCTTAATGTCCCACAGCATCCACCCATGTTGTGGCAAATGGAAAGAGTTACTTTTTCTATAGTGGAATAATATATATGTATATATAAAATCACATTTTCTTTATCCATTCATCCATTAGTGAATACTTAGGTTGTTTCCATGTCTTGGCTATTGTAAATAATGCTCCAATGAACATAGGGGTGCATATATCTCTTCAAGTTAGTAGTTTTTATTCAGATAAACATAGCATATGTTCAAATAATGTTTCATTCAACATTGTCTCATTACAATGTTGATGAGATGCTGTAAGAACTTAACCCTTTTCTATATCATTAGCCTATGGTAAAATTGATTTCATACATTAGGTTGTTTCACTATAGTTCTAGGAACATGTTGATGACCTTGAGGGCTTAATGCATCCAGAAGTGGAATTTTAGGATTCTATGGTAGTTCTACTTTTAATTTTTTGAGGAACCTCAATACTATTTTCTATAATGACTTCACCAATTTACTTATCACCAACAGTACCTGAGGGTTCCCTTTCTTCACATCCTTGCCAATTCTTATTCTTGTTATTTAGATAATATCCATTCTAATAGGGGGTGAGGTGATATTTCAACATGACTTCGATTTGTGTTTCCCTCATGATTAGTGACATTTAACATCATTTTATGTACCTGTTGGCTATCTGTGTGTCATCTTTAGTAAAATGCCTGTTAGCATTTTCTGTAAATGTTTTAATCAGATTGTTTTGGGGTTTAAATCTTTAGGCTTTTGATTTTTGAGTAGAATGAGTTCTTTGTGTATTTTGGATGTTAACTCCTATCAGATATAAAATTTATTGATATTTTCTGATATTCAGTAGATTATTCTTTAAATTTCTGTTGCTGTGCAGAAGCTTTTTAGCATGATATAGTCCCACTTCTGTATTTTTGTTTTTGTTGCCCTTATTTTCTTCCTTTAAAAAACATTAGCATGTGTATATATATTTCTAAATAATATATTTCTTAGCTGTGCTAATATTGAGCTTTCTAGACATGGCCCAGCAATATGTGCATAGGTAATCTTTGTGGACTTATTTACTCATCTACCATTGCTTCATAGATTTATTCTTATTGTGAATGAACTGTATTTCATTTGCTTTCATGGCAATATAATATTTCCTTTCATGAATATCCAACTATTTACTAGTATCCATTTAGGTTGCTTTTTTTTTTTGTTTTGTTTTGTTTTTTTGTTTTTTTTTTTGGCGTTTATAAACAATGTTTCAATGAATATAATTGTACATGCTTTCTATATGATTTCATTTGGAATGCTGTCACAAGATACCTTTGAGTAACTTATGAAGAATAGAAATTTATTTCTCACAGTTCTGGAAGCTGAAAGTCCAAGACCAGGGTGGCAGCATGATCAGGTTCTGGTGAGGGCCTTGTTCTAGGTGGCAGTCTGCGCTCTGCTTGCTGTGTTTATACATACTGGTAAAGCAAGGGAGCTCTCTGGGATGTCATTTGTAAGGACACTAATCACATTAATGAGAATTCTGCCCTCCTAACTTAATTGTCTCCTAAAGGCTCCACACTTAAATATCATCACACAAGACTTCTGGTCAAGTTGGAGGCATGGTAGACATTTTGCCTCTTTGTACAACCATAGAAAGAATTACAACCAGGTATCAAAAGCAATAACACTCAGAACCATCAGAAAATCAAGCTGTATAGAAGTCCAGCAACCAAGGATTTAAAAAAGCCACATTAGTCCAGACAGCTGGAGGGGTGGAGCCATGGAGATAGGAGAAGAGGAGGTGTGGTGCAGAAAGGCAGTAACAGCAGCAGAACAGACAGTCCCATGTTCTTGTATGGTGGATAATAATCAGGAAGCTACCTTGGGAGTGAGCGATCCCAGCCCCAGGTTGGATCGCGCAGCCTAGGAATCCAGCACCAGGAAGATAAATCCCTATTACCTCTGCTTAAAAAAACCAGTGTGGGTTGGGGTGGCAGAAGAAACTGCCTGATTTTCACCACTTACAGGGCCTCCATGGACTTAGAACATATGCAAACCCACCTGCTCTGGGTTTCCACACCAGGGCAGCAGCTTGGAAGGGTGCCAGTGATATGGTCCCTTCTGTTACCCCCCACCCCTAGGACCACAAAGCAATGAAGCATATTGTGCCACCCTGGAGACCACCTCAGGCTCTGCCCCATTCAACTTAACAGATGCACTAAAACAGGCAGTCAAAGCAGCTCTACCTCATACACAGAAACAAACACAGGGAAGCTGCTAAATTCAGGAGAAAAAGAAATATGGCCCAATGAAAGAACAGAACAAAAACACAGAAAAAGAACTAAATAAAGCAGAGATAGCCAACCTCTATGAACTCAGATACAGAGTTCAAAATAGTTTAGACTATCAGATACAGAGTTCAAAAGTGGTGATTAGGATGCTCAGAGAATTCATAAAGGGAGAAATGAAGGTTACACTAAGTAACATAAAGAGAAATCCACAAGAAACCAACAGTGAAGGGAGTGAAGCCAAGGTTCAAATCAATGATTTGAAACAATGATTTGGAAGAAATAAATATTCAACTAGAACAGGATTAAGAAATAAGAATGGAAAAAAATGAGGAAAGGCTTACTTGCCTCTGAGATTTTAAATATACCAACATCTGAGTCATAGGGGTGCCAGAAGGAGAAGAGGAAGAGCAAGAAATTGAAAAGTTGTGTGAAATAATCATGAAGAAAAAGAAGATCAAAACCATGAACATTAAAAAGGCAACAAATTCACAACTATTAACAACTAAATCTTAAATAAATAAAAAGTAAGCAAACTACCAGAACAGGAACAGAATGATAGGTTTGTAGATCATTTGGAGGGTTATCGGCTGGGAGGAGGAAGTGGGAGAATGAAGGAAGTGGTGCAGGGATTAAGAAGCATAATTGGTAGGAATAAAATAGACAGGAAAATGTTAAGGATAGTATAGGAAATGGAGATGCCAAAAAACTTACACAGAACCCGTGGACATGAACTAAAGGAGCGGGAGATTGTTTGAGAGAAGTGGGGTAGTGGGCAGAGGGTGGCAGAGGGGAAAATTGGGACAACTATAATCGCATAATCAATAAAATATGCCTAAAAAATAAATAGATAGATATCATCACATCAGGAATCAGGTTTTAAGAAATGAATTGGGGCAGGAGGAACTACAGATATTTATTTTATAGCATCTCCTGTGCACAACTGTCTCTTTCTAGAGCAAAATTAGAAGCAATTAATGAAAATCCAGTTCCTGAGCTAAAGACTTATGAATGTTATTTTTTTTATTGTATCACATGCTTTCAAAGTTGCATTGTACAATGAAAACCCACACTCTACCTTTAAGTATACGTATGTTCTGCTTAGTGTATTTCATAGTCATGAATTTGCCAAGGAATGACTTAAAAATAATACATATCCATAACAACTGAAAAATGCCAATAGCATCATTTGAAGTTTTGTAGCCTTTTTGATTAAACAAGAAAGCTAAAGCATTTCATTTGTTTAAGAGGCTGTTGTGAATGCTAAACACATGCTTGTGTAGTAAGGAGTCTGTTGTCACTCTCACTCTAGCAAAAGGCGTGTAATTGACATTTTACCTATATGTATGTGTAAATAATGGAAATACCATTCAAAGCTGGAAAAGATGCAAAAAGCAGAAGAAAAAAAAATCCAGCTTTCTAGCTGTCCTTAAGGAAAGAAAAAGCCCTGGTTCAGTGCTTTTAAAACCAGAAACTTCAATAATATTTGTTTTAAAATGAAACATTGATCTCAATGATATCACACATCAAAACACTTTTCATTGCAAGTGACAGAAAACCTAAGCTAAACCCAATTACACACAAAAAAGCAAGGTATTGGGTCACTTGACTAAAAAGTCCCAGGTAAATCTAGCTTTATCTGTGGCTTAAATCAGGGTCTCAAACAATGCCACAGGACATGATTTTTCTCCTGATCTTGTCTCAATTCTTATCCCTGTTGGCTGTCAGAACTGTAGTAGCCCAGGTTCAGGTCTGCAGGAAAATGGGTACACATTCCTCCCAGCGATGCCTGCTGAATACCCTGCATTTCATTGACTCTGACTGAGTCACATACCTACCTATCTTGAAGCCAGTCTCGGTGACCCAGAGAATGCAAGATTCTGATTGGCCCAGCCCACCTTACCTGCCCAACTTCTGGTCAGGGGAAAAATCAACCTTACCTAAACCCTTGAGCTGAGGCTGAAGAAGAATGTGATTCTCCAAGGAAATAAGGGGGTGTGCATCCCAGAGGAGTGTTGAAGAGATACTGATTTTCACTTCAATTTTTTAAAGTTTTTGGCTCTACAGATTTTTATTTCAATTTCTACATCTCATTCCAATTACCTTTCTCCTTCTCTTTTCTTTCAGTACAGGTATTTCATGTCCTTACAGTTGAGGGGAATTGATTTGGGTATGAAGCATCAGCCTCTGCTGTGTCATTGCCAATAACTACATTCTGCACACTTTCATTCAGTGTAATCCGCTGTAGCAATCTGCAGTGGTAGAAAGGAATCTGACATTCCTGCAATCTCCCTCCAGCAAGTCTGAAGGGAATAGTTATGTCATTCAATGGATTCAGAATGTCCCAAAGCAGGTTTTAAGCATTTTACTCGCAAGATTTCTCTTAAGTTAGCTTATAATTATCTCAGCTTTGATTTCAATTTTCTTTCATCCTCACAAAATTCTGTTATTTCATGCCAGGGGAGCTCTCCACCCTTAGCGCTGAAGTAGTTTAAAATTTGATGTCATACTGTGGCTAAAAACAACTACCCACAAAAAAATCCTTACACACTGATACTTGAGCTGGCTCATTCCTGTGTAACACACATGAAACATATGCTCATTAGTTACAGGAATCAATTTAAATGATAATGTTTTCATATAGCCAACATCAAATAAACCTAGGGAGTAAACATCATCACAACACGGTCAACAGGCTCTGAAGTGCAACTGAGTGTGAAGGTGGTTATCAAGGGACAGAGCTAGTGGGTACAGGGTACGTAAACCAATCAACCGCCAGATAATAATGTAAATTTCTCCTACATCTCACTCCATTAATTCTCCCTTGGTCTGCTGCCACACTCTCCCCTGCAGGTTAAAGAAAAATCCTGAACTCTTTCTGGCAAGTTGAATGTTCATTAAAAGCATAGTATTTCACCTGGGAGGAGATAGACATGAGGATTTGGTGTGTAGCTGGGGCTCTGTGAGGTATAAGTACAGACTTGAGTATTGTTATGTTATTTGTATTGTGTCTTCAAATTCTGAATATCACACCTTTATTACACAGACCCAAGCTACTATTATAAACTTTACCAATGGAAACCCATTTTAAAACCTTATTTTTTACCCTTTAGTATTAAGCATATTTTAAATAGTGCCATAGTACTTAGAATAATACAGAGGGGAAAAAAACACAAGTAACATTTAGTAGGTGCTAGGTTAAGCGCAATATAACAAGAACATAAGGGACTTAGAATATTTGAGTTGATTGAAATGGTAAAAGGGGAGTTTACCAGATTGACAAAGGGAGAGGAACGTATTCCCAGCAGAAAGAATTATGTGCAAAGAAATAAAAATATATGACCCATTTTAAGAGTAGCAAGTTAAGGAGTGAAGGGTGGCACATATTCATTTCTTATTATGTTATTTGTTTCTTTTAAGGAGTATGATTGAACATCTTTCCATGATATGTCCAGCAATTTTTAGTCACATATATTGAAAAAAATTTTATAGTATGCTAATAGATTCGAACTTATCCAGGAACTGAAAATTTTGTGTCTTTTTAAAGTTAAGTTTTTGTAAAATCTGGATGATAAAACTGAAAATGACTAAATTATATTTTGTTATTGTTATTTTGTTTTTACTATGTTTTGGATCTATGTTCTTAATTATATTATGTTTATTCTTGAGGCATAAGGAATAAAAATTACTTAGATAGGGTAGTGAGTCCTTCAAGCTTTAGTATTAACATGCTAAAGAAAGTCAAGAGAGAAAAGAATGGAAACTCCCTTACAAAAGCAGTGCCATACATATTTAGCCACATGAACTCACTGAAATCAATGTTTATCAATGATTTGTCAACAAAATTTACTTCAGATTAAATCAACCTCATTACTCGGATTACTGAAAAGGGGGTTGGGTTAAGAAAAGTGGTTAACTTTTATGTCATTCATATATTCAAATATTTGTCACACCCTAATTCTATAGCAATAATATAGGCTTTTACTTTATCATTACTGGGTTGAGTGGCAATAGAAACCCAGAAAGACTGAGCAATGTACAATGTCTCCAAAAGGACATTAGAGCCCCCCAGTGCAGGTATAATGTGTAGGTCTGTCTTGCTGCCCTGCACCAGGTGTAGCAGAACCCCACAACAGGTTCTTGTCTTTGTGTGTCATTCTGTAAAACCCTGTGTGTGACTTCATTCTGACACCAGGTGTTAAGGGCAGACTGAACTTCAACATTACTTATGAAGCATTAGGTATATTCTGTTAATACCTTGCCCCACGGAACCCCATACCACCGTAAAAGCCTGTAGTTTTGTTTAAAATGAAACTCTTCTCAGTAACAATATTACTAAGAAAATTATCAACATAGGATATGAACAATTTGGATTTTTCAGAGAAAAGATCAATCAGGAGCAGAAAGAGATTATTGCTGCCAGAGGCACTTCCTTTTATTTCTTCTTCTTTTTTTTAATCTGTAGTTTTGCAGACAGGCAGAGAAGGTTTCAGGGAATAAATGTTTGCCTTCAGTTTAGTCTATGATTAATTCAAAGATTGCTCTCACTTTGGGAATAACTAAATTAAAATAAACATGGACTTTAGAAGAATATTTTCATACCATATTGTTTAATCAATCTCATGGAGTTTGGTTTTGATTCTGTTCTGTTTTGTTTTTTCAATAATGAGCTACAGTCAACACATATTCATATTCATAGTCACACACATGCGCACGCGCACACACGCGCACACACAGGGGATGCACAACTTCTGTTCTTATAGAGACTTTCGTTAGTAGAGAGAACCCAAAGATAATAATCTTAATAGCCTTCTCCTGGCCTCTCAATTTGATATTTATTAAATGGTTATTTTGTAGACTTACATCTTCTCATGAATTCATTATGGAGATTAAGTAACTCTACTAAGCAAAAATTCTCCTTTTTCTCTTTGCTTTATTTTTTCTTAGACTTGTAATCCGTAAGTAAGAGAAGTCAAATCATCACTATGGAGATATTTGTGCCTCATGCTTCCTTTTTTCTGCCTCTGGAGCAAAATCTGTACAGTGCACACAACAGTGTAATTGATGCTCCGGTGCAGCTGCCATTGGATCTTTCCTATAAGAAATCATATTAGCCTTCCGTTTCCAATGTGTTTAGGGTAATAAGTCATCCTTGACATTCACCATTCATACAACAAAATGTCTGTGTTACAAAATCAGCCCCAAGCTTATCCAATAATTAATACCAGATTTGTAAGTGACACAGATGATGTCAGGTTTTTGTATTAAGTAGGACCTTGATCCCCAGCATTTACTGGTTGCAAGCTTTTGCTAACAGATAACATCTGCCAATGAGTAATACTTGGTTTCAGGGAAGAACAGCTTTTAGTGATTTTATTCCTATGAAGTTCACTGTGTTGACAACACTTGAAGCCAAATGCTTTAGTTTAACCACCACAGAGCAAGAAATAGCTGTGCAATCTCTTTCATAATTTTTTAGACGTTGAGGGAATCACATTTAAGAACAAGAAGACTACTGTTCAGTCCTTACAACGGACTCACTTCAGCAATTGCTAATCAGCTCACTGCCTTTATACTTTTGGGTAATGCCATCTGTTGAGCAGGAAGTAGGAAGACATTCGATGACCGGGGTCAAATACAAATTGTCATCTAGATCACAAATTAAGTGGTGAAAATACTCCCAAATCAGTGAAGTTTCTTACTGTTGGAGCAGCAGGTTACAAATAAGCAAGGGAGGAATCAACAATGAGCCATGAGTATACTATTTGAAGATCTCATTATAAACTCATGTTAGCTTAATTTAAACACAGAAGGTTACAGATAAGGAACTTCTATGGATGCGAGAATAAACATGGGTTGAGTATACACACCCATATTTCCTTGCTTTGTCAGCTGAGAGAACATAGATGTAATAATACCCCAGTAGTAACCAGCACCCAGCTCTTGTTTTCTAATTCTATTCTCCAATAAAAAGAATCCGATTTCTTAGAGAAATTGCTGATTCTAAGAAATACACAAGATGAGATTAAAGCATCTGGTACTGTCACAAAGTAAAAACAGCAACAACAACAAACCTCACAGTAATAGGATCATGTCAAAGGAATATAGAAACACAGAAGCCAACTGAAAAAGTTCCAGCTGGCCAAAATAGTAATTAGGCAGTATAATAAAATAGTATAGGGTTATAACATAAAATATAAAATAAATATCCAAACTTAGGTTAATTATTGAATAAATAAATGGAGGAACACAGACAAGTCTGAGAAGAATTCCCAAGAACTCAGTCGGATCTTCCAGACTCAGAGGTAGAGCATAACTCCCCACTTCTGAACTGTGAGCTGCTCCTAGCAACCTCTTTCCAGAGAACATGGTACAGAGAGAGGGAGGAGTAGCCTGGCAAACACAATCTCAACCAGGTGATCAAGGTTAACATCAACAGTGATAAGTCAACCATGATAGCATATATCATTGATATGATAAGTTTATATCACGACAAGAAGAACTTATTTTTATATGGAAGACAAGAAGAATTTGTCTTCTGTGGTCTTTCAAAAACCTTTAGCCCATTACCTAAGCATAAGAAAAACATTAGACAAGCTCCAACTCAGGGGAGTTCTACAAAACACCTGACAAGTACTTCTCAAAAATGTCAAGGTCATCAAAAACAAGGAAAGTCTAAGAAACTGTCACAACCAAGAGGAACCTCAGGGCAACATGACAATGTAAATATTGTGTGATTTAATGGGAACCCTGGATGGTAATCATGGAACATAAAAAAAGATATTAGATTAAAAACTAAGGAAATCTGAATAAATATGGGCTTTAATTAGTAATAAGTTGTTAATATTGGTTCATACATTATAATAAGAGCACCCTAATATAAAATACTAATAATTGAAGAAACTGTGCCTGGGGCTTATGAGAACTCTATATAATTTTTCCATAAAAATTTATCTTAAAACTTAAAAGTTTACTTATAGCTTTAATAAATTCTCCCTAATTTACTTTTTGTTATGCATATAGACTTCAATTAGATGTCAATATTTGTATGAATTCAAGCTACATTATTATTCTCTGTTGCCCTGTAGATTTGTCAATTTGTTCTTCTAAGTGCTGTAATCAAAGCTTTCATTTTACCCTGAAAATGATCTTTCAGTTGTTAGGGTAATATTTTCTGAGTTGTTCATAATGCTGTCATTTTGGTTATTATATCATCTCTGATAAAAGACCACTATAGCTTGACTCTCTGTTTTATTAAAACTCTATTATGATTATCCTTCTAAAAACACTCTGAAGCCTGGTCAGCTTCACTTAGAGTGGTAATGAGGGTGGCATGTATCATTGCAAGCCTAATTCTGCCCATTATATTCCTGCCTCTCCATTTATGCAAGTCTAAAAGTGTTATTTGAGCTGGAAGATCATTCTGTAACCTTCAGATTACTGCTGGGTGGCTTCGGCAGAAAAGGAATTACCAATGCATTAAATTTGAATTAGCTCTGAGAAATCATGCAGATGTATGCACAGAACATTATGGCAATACTGTCTCCCAGGCACAGCAGAATTGCCTTTATGCAGTTTTAAAGAATCACTTGAGCGACCCTTAAATTGCACACATCGTGAAGCTGAGCCAGCATCTTCTGTATTAAAAAAAAATTCTGCAGCCCAAATCTAGCCTTTCAGGAAGTTGTCTTTCAAATAAACCTGATCACACAGGAACCGCTGCTGAGTGGGCTGTTTGGGTGTTAGCCCCGCCATGTCAAAGTGCCCTGGCAGAGTGACTGCAGAAGTGTCACTTAGACTAATGATTATGAATTATGCAGAGGGTCATATCCTCTTAGTTACAAGTCATTTACACATTCTCCCTCTAGACTGCCTAGCCTGCTTCATTTTTTCTCTCTCCTACTAGGAAATAACTCATGGAATAGATGTTCAAAGTTGAATTTATTGACATTCTCTTTTTCTTCCATAATGCCACACTTGCAAAACAACCAAATGAAAAAAATTAAAAATACAAGACACCTACCCTCAGTGAAATCATAGCAGTAAAACGTCTTGGTTTATTTCTTTCCTTTTTCTCTGTCAGGCTGCTTCCCATTTTAAAGGTCTGACTATTCTAAAATCTTCCTCTCTGTCTCACTTTCCTATCTTCAGTTAAATTGAAAAGGTGGTGTAAAGACATTTGTAGAAAAAGATGATACAGCTGATGCTGAATCTACAAATCTCAACAATATACCCATATACTGTTTTCGTGCCTACTTAGATGCAGGGAACACCAGCAAAGTCAGAGCATCTAATTCTTCTTCAAACTAAAGTTTGTCAAGTTTAACTATATTTTTAGGAATCTGAGGCTCTGAGCCTACACTTACGATCCAAGAAACAGGTCATAGACAATCCTGTATATTTTAACAGGCAGGCAACTTATTATCCACAGCAGCACAGATGGAAGTCAGCTGAAATACAGGGAATCTGCTTTTGTGTTGCTTGCTGACCTCAGATTTCAATGGATTGTATGAGGAATATTGACCTCTCCCCAAAAAGTGGACCATCCATGACCAACTTCAAAGCCAGAGACTATGCCTCATAAGAAAGCCAGCCCAGAGCAGGGAGGAGAATCTTTTCCCAATTGACCAGGCATGTTTTGTCTCGATGATTGCTGAGCAGGACAGAATCTGTCAAGACTTCGTAACCAACCTCAGAACCAACAGGCCTTGTTATTGTTTGTATAACAGGTGGTTATTCAGCCATGCAAAGTGCCATTCGATACAGACTTTGGACAGGACAGCTACCCTGACAGCTAGGCTTTGAATGGGGGCCCTGCTGTCAGAAATGACCAGAGCCAAGTAAAAATAGCATAAGACTAGCGCTCTGGAATGTTCACACTCCCAACAAGTTGGCTGATGTCCGTGATAGAATGATTCAGTGATGGCTCAGGCAGCCCCATTTTGCTGTTTTTGATCAACCTGTGCTGTTTGTAAAGATTTTTCAGAGCTCAAATGTTTTCCATCAGAGTGTACCAGCAATAGCTCATTCCCATTATCCCTGTAGGCCCCAAAAATAAGCTCGGAAAAGCTCCTGCACAGTGGAGTTAAATGTCACTTAAAGGCCTTCCATGGCAGGATGATTCATTGAGATAACAGCCAGAGGAATCCTTTTAACACAGAACTCCAACTAGGCCACTCCTGCTCAAACAGGAAAAACCCTCCCAACCTTCTCAAGAAGATCAAGGGGTTAGAATGGCCTAAGGGCTGACTGCTCTGCCCCTCTCCACCTCTGTGACCTCCTCTTGCTTCACTGTCCAGCCACTCACCCGCATGGCCACACTGCCTTCTTGCCTTCTCAGGCAAGCTATGCTTGTGCCAGCCCATGGCCTCTGCTTGCCATGTTCTTTGATCAGGAAGCCAACCGCAAGGCTTCTTTCCTTGCTGCCTCAGGTCTCAGCCCAGATGTCATCACTGATGCATTCTGGGACCTCCCTGTAACAAGAAAACAGCTCTCCCCCCCAGGCATAACCTATCCTCTTGCACTGCTTTCTTTTTCCTAAGTAACACTCATCCCTTACAAACACATGGTATATTTTACTAACTTCTTTGTCCATTCTTATCTCCTCTGACAAAAATGGTAAGAACATGCGGGGCAGGGACTTTGTTTTACTTATTGCTTTATTTCTAGAATCTAAGAAGTGCTTGTCATGTAGAGGGTGCTCAATGACATTTGTTGAATTAAGATTTTTCATGTGTTTTCTCTTTGCCTAGTTCCCTTCTCAGTCTAATGTTTCTCCCCCGACCACACATACACTCCTGTGTGTACACACCTATCTAGCTCAATTGGTTTTAAAAGGCTTGTTGTTATTAATACAGATCAGAAAAATGTTATTGGGAGACAAACCACAGACACAGTATCTCAGACACAAAAGATAGGAGCACATCTTCCTAGCAAAGATAAAAATAAGTCTTGAGCTCTGAAGTAAGAAGCACATGTCCAATATGCTTGGCCTATTGCCACATAAGTGTGGTGGAGCACCCACCTCTAGGCACTGTCCTACGAGCATTCCCTGCAACTATGGTACCACGTGGGAAATAACCGAAGGCTGCCAGCACAAGCCCTGAAAGGAAGGTCTGTCCAGAAAGTTTCAAGCCAATATCTGTATAATTAAAAGAGTTTGCGCTGCCCATACTTCCAGGACAGACCTTGTAGGGCCCTTATACTTTGTAATTCTGTTGCCATTCTCTATATGCAGATGTTTGCACCAGCTGCACTTTTAATTGCCCAGCTTGAACATAGTAAACAGCCCCTTCATTCAGAGTTCAGTCTGGATATGCAATGTGCCATCTTCGAATGCACAATATTTTGATTGACAGACCCTTACATGTCAATTCAGGTACCTGAAAATTACACCCTAAACAAAGTATGGAAAGTTAACTTCATCTTGCATGCCAACTTCAGTTTATCAACTTGACTATGTGGATGATAGTTGAGAAGAGCTCAGATACTGTGTTTGGGATCATTAAGAAAGAAAGCAGCATAGCCTATGTCTGCTATGGATTTAAAAAGGGGGATGGGGGTGACAAGCTATGTGCCTTTATTTGTCATTTCTGCTTTAGATTCCAGCAGCAATTCCAAGCTTGAAAATAAACTAACTAGGGGAGTGTTTCAGAAACAGTGAGCAGTTGGCACATATCTGGTCTGACAGGGCATATTCAAAAATTACCATTGAATAGATCATTTTTTATTAATGCTATATTATTTATTTTGACATTCCAAATAGCATCAAAAGAGAGAACTTTCAAGCTTGGTGGAAAGAAGGCAATGTGTTTTTAAATGCTGAGAAGTACTACACTAATCTATAGATTCATACATAGATAACTTTGTTTTCCCTTTTGGTAATATATTTTAATCTAACAAGCATTAATGTAACAACACTATGTAAGCCACTATGCTGGGCATTTTGGGAACTTTTCACAGTAGAGTTTATAATTTCCGAGTTAAATGAACATTATGGTTTTTGTTTTTTGTTTTTTATCTTGCAAATCTGAAACTTGATAGTATTGAAAAGCTCCTCTTCCCCCTTCCCGTCACAGCTACTATTCTACTTTCTGTTTCTAAGAGTTGAATGCTTGAGATCCTCATATTTGTCTTTTTGTGGCTAACTTAGTTCACTTAGCATTAATATCCGCAAGGTTCATCCAAGTTGTAGCATATGAGAAGATTTCCTTTATAAGGCTGAATTATATTCCATTGTATGATTATATCACATTTTCTTTATCCATTGCTCTCTTGATGCACATCTAGGTTATTTTTATCCTTTGACTATTGCAAATAGTGCTGCAGTGAACATGTGTACAAATATTTTTTCAAGATTCCATTTTCAATTCTTTTGAGTATATATCCAGAAGTGAGATTGCTAAATCATATGGTAATTCTATTAATTTTTTGAGGAACTTCAATACTATTTTACATAGTGGCTATCCATTATATGTTCCTACCAAGTGCACAAGTGTTAAAATTTTTATACATCCTCACCAACACTTGTTATTGTCTGTTTAATTTTTTAACATCTTAACTAATAGGTGTGAGTTGCTATCTTGTGGTTATTATTTGTATTTCCTTGTTGATTAGTGATGTTAAGTATTTTCCCCCATATTTGTTACCTATTTGTGGGTCTCCTTTAGAAAAATGGCTAGTCTATATTTTGGCCAATTTTTTAAATCAAATTATTAGTTTTGGGGGTTTTTTTGTTTGTTTTGTTTTGCTTTTTGCTATTGATTTTTAGAGTTCTTTACATGTTCTGGAAATTAATCCCTTATTGGATATATGTTTTGCAAAGATTTTCTGCCATTCTAATCATTGCCTTTCTTTTGATTTTTTTTCTTTGCTGTACAGAAACCTTTTAGTTTGATGTAGTCCCACTTATTTATTTTTGTTTTTGTTGCCTGTGCTTTTGGTGTCATACCCATAAGGTCATTGCCAAGACCAATGTTAGGAAGATTTTCCAGTGACCCAACAGCTCTTACATGGAGAGCATCAATAAGTCACCCTAAGATTCTTTGAAACCCTTGCTCAAAACCTCTGCCTTGATTTTTCCTCCATCTCTTGACTATCATTGATTTTTGGTCAATCCTAATCAAGCCTCTACAGGAAAAGAGCAGTCTTAACAAAACTTGCAGTCTTAACAACTTCTGACTTTACTTTCCCCACTTCAAGTTCCTGCCAAAGCTTTATAAGGTAGATTTTCCCATACAACAGTCAATAAACTCAGCTTTGTCTTTCTTCTTTATGACATTTGGGGAGCCTGATTTCAACAACAGCCACATTTGTACAAAAACTTGACTTATGTCAGAGTTGGCATGGCAGATCAGTGAGAAAATAGACTGTTTTTTCAATATACAGTGTTGAAATAATTGATTTTATCCTCCTAGAAAATCACTTTATACTACATACATCAATTTTAAGGGATATTAAATATTTACATACAAAAAGCAAAGCCATAAAAATGATAGAAGTCAATATAAGAGAATATCATCTCAAGATAAGGAAGGTTTATTTTTAAAGATACAATAATCCCATTATATAAAGAATAAAGTTTAATGCCATTAAAATTAAGAATTGTAGCTTGTCAACATGTATATGAAGAAAGTGAAAAGGAAGACCACAAATTTAGAAAAGGAAGCTACCAACACATATAACATATAAATAATTAGGATCAGGAGTACAGAAAGAATTCCTACTTGTTGGCAAGAAAAACAACAATTAAAAAGAAACAGTCATATGATAGGGGACAAAAATAAACATATGAAGTGATCAATGGATAACCAGAAAAATGCAAATAAAAACTATTAGAAAACCATTTCACACATAGCAGATTAGCAAAAATGTAAAAGCCAGATATTACTGGATGTTAACGAGGATGTAGAACAGGAATCTTGTATTATCCAGCTCTCCTTGGAAATGTGTAGAACCACTTTGGAAGATAATGTGTTATCCGGCATATAAACACATCCTTTTTCTTAGCAAATTTTAAATTATATTTGTTATCTTTAAAAACATTTTCAGTTATTTGCTTTATAATATTGTTTTTGGAAAGCAGAAGAGCCAAACATAGAAATATTTTTTAGAAAGTTTTCTAAGACTTCAAATAGTCAATTCTCCATTTTAGCATTCATTCTCCTCCCAGCCTATAGTTCCTCGTCAGGAGCCTAGTATGTCAAGAAGGGAAAGGAATAGGAAAGAGAAATTGCTCTTTTGCATGCAAGGCTCTGCATCCTAATCCAAACATGCCTGGAGATTGTGTTTCTCCTTATTGTGCAACCCTAAACTGAGTCAATGAACATTGAAAGGAGGGAAGCAATAGACGCACAACAGTATGGTGATTACCACATGAGGGTATGAGCAGGCTGAAGAGTGTAAAGGTAAGGGGAGGGAGATAAATGGTGACAGAAGGAGGCTTAACTTTGGCTGGTGAGTACACATACAATGTACAAATGATGTATTGTAGAATTGCACATTTGAAAGATAATTTTATTAACTGATATCACACCAATAAATTCAATATTTTTTTAGTTAAAATAAAGGAGGGGATCAGGATTCACCAATGCCCTGCAGTAATTCCAACAGCTATACAACCTGTTTCTGTGGGAATATTTTATTTTAGCTGAGTGAAGGCCCATTATTGCTGCCTTTGTGCTGAATTCCCACAGATCCTTATACCATGAACAAGATACTTATTGGAGATGGGAGGGTACTGCAGATTTCTATCATACTAAGTTGTAGACCTTTCAGGGCATCTTCACACTCTAAACATGATGCCTTGCAAGTAGTTTGCACCAAATGGATGCTCTTTGATTAAATTCATTCAGCAAATACCACAACTCCAAGTGGCATACCTAAATACAGTACGCAGTTTCTGCCTTCTTGCTAGTGAAGAACAAACAGGTGAGTAGCAAGAGTTTTTGAGTCATGTTGTGTATCTCCTAATGCAAAGACTCTAAGTAGAGAATAGCATCTAAGAGCCTGAATCAATCCTAAGAGAATTTAACTTTTGTAGTCTCACAGTTTCTCAGCTTGCGGTATATCCCCCATCTGATGGGCATGTGAAAGGAAATTCAATGCCTATTGTGAATAACAGCATGATGATATTTTTTAAAGAGAGAAAACAGCTGGGGAAATAGTTATCAGCGTATCTTAAGAAGGCTTTATAATTATTGATACTTTTTCTTCTAAATAGCATTCCTATATATCAAACTGAAGTCATGAGCTTCAAGGAAAATAGGGTAGATGGCTGTCATACTGGAATCAAATTAAGTAAATGGTGCCCTAATGGCCTAAAAGAATTAACGTACCTTCAACATATGAGCTATTTCCTTCAGGGAAATAAGGTCCTTATTAATCTGGACAAAAGATTCATGAAAAAAAGGCAGGTATCAGAAATGTGATCCCCATTTTGGGAATGGAGCAAGCAAGACAGAGGAAATTGAAATGACTGACCTTTGTCATAAAGGGAGACGAGTGTCAGAGCTAATTACATAGACCGTTTTGGCTTCCTCTTTTAAATTGTCACACTTCGGCAATTAGAAATCACTTACGCTCTCAGTGCTATATTAATTTGTACTTAGACTCACAGACTCAGAGACCAGCCTGGACAGAAACAGCCTTGGAGGCCAATCTCTTCATTTTTCAGATGAGGAAACTAATATCTGGGAATGTGATCAAACTTGTTCAAAATTATACACACACCCCAAAATCAAAGTCTGACACTACAGTTAAAACTCTTTTCTTTGGTGATGCTGTATTTTGGATTAAAACTACTCATTTTAGTTTTTAAAAAGTTGTTTTCTATAACAAACATGTCTCATACACCTATGGATTTTTAAAGCAAGTTATAAAATTTCAGAATGTGTTTCTCTCATGCATCATTACTTCCAGGACTCATTTTCTGATATATGTATGAACTGGAGGATATCAATTCCTTAGGGTTCCTGTAATACCTAGTGCATGTTTATTCATTGCATTAAGTGTTTTTATAATTATTTATTTATATACCTATCACCCCTACTATACCATTAGCTCATTGAGGATAGACTGAGTAATACTCATCTTTGTACCCCAAAATCTGAATACAAAGTTAACATTGTGGAAATATTCAATGATTTATTATTACCCCTTACATGACAACATTCTATAAATGGTCCATGATTATCTCTGGGCTCTTCTGGAGAAATTTCTCCTAAAAGTTAAACAGAGAGCAGCACTGATTCCCTCTGTCTTAAAAAAAAAAAAAGCATCCTATGGCTTGTCAAATCTAACTCCATCTGGTTCTAGAATCTTATCACAGCTAGGCATTATTTTATAGTCATTCCTGGTTGCTTAGCCTCTCCACTCATATATTGCCCTCTGACTGCCTATGAACAAAACTGACTCTCTTTCATCTCTAAACCTGTAGTGATCTATAGTCCCCCCACTCTACTTATTGGCTATTTACTTTTCCTTTGTGCATTACATATTTGACTAAAAATGAAGGGGCGAATGAATAAATATGAAAACTGGAAAGCCTAAGCTGCTTGTTTCCTGTAGTCAGCAGCCCAGCTGCCTCGACCTGTCTCAGGTGTTTCCCTGGACATTGGCCGGTCTCCATGGTTTCTCTAGATCCGTGTCAGTGTGTAGCCCGTTTTGTTCCCAGTAAGGGAAGACTGGTGTTTGCTCTCTGGCTTTGATTCTGCTTATTCTGATGGGGAGTTATATTAAACTGGGGGAGAGGTGGCCACAGAGAAACTAGGGTAGTTTTGACCCATCTAGTAAACACTTAACTTTATATAACCTACTTTCCAGGTACTTGAACCCAAACACAGGTTTTTTCTTACCAACATCTTTTTTTTCCTGTTCAAGGTTTATTTGGTGTTTTAGTTGGTTTGACATTTGGATAAATGGCTGCATTATTTATATGTAGACTTTTCTTTTTACATGATATGGCAATGTACACTTATCTGATTCATATAGTACACAAAACAAGTTCCTTAAAAACAGTTATGCACAATACATGCAATAATGGATTTATACATTGGATCCCAGGATGTGATTTGACTGGAGAAAAAAAGTTGGACTAGGCACATTGCGTAAAGGAACCACCCATTATAGAACACAGTGAACATACATCTAGTTTGAAGGGCATCTGTAGTGTGTGCAACATTGGCAGCGGTGCCTTTGAAGAGGGAAAACTATTTCACACTAACCAGCTTAGGACCACACAAGATAAGTACCATCCAGCACCAGGATTCTTATGCAGGGTTTTATAAACCATTACTATTTTCTATCTTTAGGAAATGGATGTGTTTTTAACCACAAGATCAGATAAAGGGGACAATATGCACAATCTCCAACTAAAATCCTGTTGTCGCCTAGACAGTGATGTGGTACATTAGAAGACTTTGGAACTGCCGCTCTTTCTGTATCCCCAATGTGTATCCTTCTTCAAACAGGCCTCTTCCTCAGGTCAGAGCCATCTTTACCACGTCTGAGATTCCATGCTGCCCCAAGATGCAAAGGACACTAAGAAAGATGTCTTCTTTTATTCCATAGAGACCCTTGATCATGGCAGAAATCGGATGCCCCCACCTAAGATTCTTCATAATACTTTCTGCTAAATCTGCCACAGGTAGTCCAATGGCCCAGGATGTGTAGCCTTTCAGTTTGATCACCTCATAAGCTCTGTCAACCACCTGTTTGTGAACTTCTTTCCACTGTTCCTTATCTGCATCAGTGCCTAAATCAGGCTGCAGATACTTTAGGGAGACACCAGCCACATTCACTCCACTCCACACAAGTGCACTAAAATCTCCATGCTTCCCTAGGACCCACCCATAACAACTTAATGGTGAACTTCCAGCCTTTCCCCGGCTAGGTAACGGAACCAGGCTGTATCCAGATTGCAACCACTTCTAATAACACAGTTTTTGGGAAAGCCTCTTATCTTCCAAGCCACGTAGATCAGGATATCTACTGGATTGGAAACAATAAGCAATTTGCAGTTGGGACTGTACTTTACAACATTAGGAATGATGAATTTAAAGATGTTTACATTACCCTGGACCAAATTAAGATGGCTTTCTCCCTCTTGCTGACGTGCCCCAGCTGTGATGATAACCAGCTTGGAGTTTGTGGTCACATTATCATCCTTGCTAGAGACAATATTTGGTATCTTAAGGAAAAGGCTACCATGTTGGAGATCCATCATCTCTCCCTTTAATTTGTCTTCCATGACATCAACAAGAGCAAGTTCATCTGCCAAGTCCTTCATTAAAATACTGATGGCACAGTATCTTACAGGCTATGCCAACAGCACCAACCCTAACAACTGTAATCTTATTCTGGGGGACTTGTTCTTCTTTAAGAAGATTCACAATCAGCTTATCCTTGAGAGTCGCTATATTGGGCTTAGAACCAAAAGGAACCGGGTGTGCATGGTGGGCTGGCATAGGCCGTGCACTGCAATGGATCCAGACTTGACGGCTGCAGCTCTAGTACCCCAACATCTTTTAAAAGTTGGTCCCAGCATCACCACAGATGAGATAAAAAATAAAACCTTCTCAAGTAAAAGAAGAAAAATATTAAAGGAAAAAATTCAAACAATTGATTGTTTAGGCTACCAGCATGTCATTTGACAGAGCAAGCTCTCCCATTATCCTCGATACCCCAAGTCATATGGCCATGTTAGAAACGGATTCTTATACAAAAGGCAATGGGAAATGCACTGTATTTTTAAAAGATTCAGAAAAGCAAATGACTTCAAAGTGTAAAAGAAATCTCAGAATGGCATAAACATTCTACTGGGAAAAAAATCTCAAGATGGTCACTTGATTGCTACGACTTCTCTTTGATTAGTAACCGAAGGAAAATATTTTTTTTCTTTTGTTCATGTCATTCTCTCAGGAGCAAGAGCCTCATTGAGTTCCATAGGGACAGATTTGGAGAAGGCCTGGAAAGATCATATGGCTCTGCTCTCTGCCAATAAGCAAGTGAATCAGGGAGCCAGGAGAGATAAAATGGATGGCTTTTGCAGTGTCACAAAAAATATGTCTGTGTGAAAACAAATATATATGTAGTATACACACACATACATAGTACATGTGTATATATGCACACACATGTATATGCATACACACATATAAACATATATAGATACACAAACAGGTATAGTGCATGTGTTTGTGTGTGTGTGGGTATTTAATACTCTTTTACTTCCTTGTGAAGCAATTCTATCTTAATAACCAGGGAAGCTTAGGAGGTATGTAGGGGAAAGATGGATGCAGGAGACCCAATAACTGGCTACTGAAAAGAAAGTTTAGTGAAAATGAAATTCATTCTTTTAACAAAACTTTATTATATTACTTCTATTGTCCATGCTCATTTTAACTAATGAAGGACACAGCGAGAAATAAAACAAAGTTTTCTCACTCATGGAACGATCTAAAGGAGGTAGGCAGAAGATAAACCCATAATCAAGAGAATATGTAGTATGAGTAAAATGGAGAAATATTAAGTAGGGAAGAGAGAGTATGCAGTGGTCAAAGAAGGATTCACAGATAAGATGGGGTTTGAACAATGGTCTGAGGGAAGGAGGGAGCCTGCCACATGCCCATCTGGGAAAAGGCCATAGGGGTAGTTGCCCTAAAACAGAACATGCTGGTGCAGAGGGCACAGACTGGTCCAAAAGGGAGCAGAAGGCTGGCTTGTCTTCAGTAAGGGGTTTTATTAAATTGTTTGCCTTCTGGTGGGCAATATATGATCTCCATTTCTTCATACAATCCTTCAATAAAATACAACTGGCCCTTCCCAGTGGAGAGAATGCAGCAAACTGATGAATTCTATCTTACTCTAGTGTTCCTAGACTGTAACTGTAGCTCTTTATTTTATAAAGCTTTAAATACCTAGATTAAGTAAGAATGTGACTAAAGAAACACCTATATTATAGGATGGATGTAATACAACAACAATAAAATTAAAAAAAAAAAAGAAAGAAAGAAACACCTATATTAGAAGACAGGTTATATCTTAAAAATAGTTGCAAGTTCCAAGAGCAGAAATTTGGCTCAAGAGGGGTTAATCTGTGGACCACAGAGATAGTGCAGAGATGGCTGAAGAATTCTCCTTATCGGCTGTCATATCTGTATGGCCTTTTAACAGAACACCATTCTAGGACTTGCATTCTTGTTTTTATATATTGTAGATATGTAGGGTACATATAGTCCCATAGATTTGCTTTAAGAGGCCTCCCAAGTCTCAGCCCTGTGGTTTGGATTGGTGATGAGCTCCTCCCCTTCCCCAAAGTAAAGGGCAAACCCTGAGTGACTCAAGTCAATCCATTATTCAGGGCTGTTGGTTGCAATGCCTAGGGGTGGCACAGGACCTAAGCAAATGCAGTCGAACTGGTCCTCAGAAATTTTGCTCAGACTTGTAAGTACATTTGTTTGCTAGGGCTACTATAAGGAAATGCCACAACTTGGGCGAGTTCAACAACATAAATGTAGTTATAATTCTAGAGACTAGACACCTGAAACCAAGGTGTTGGCAGGATTGGTTTCTCTTGAAGCCATTCTCCTTGGCATGTCGATGGCTGTCTTCTCTTCTCTGTCCCCATGTGCTCTTCCCTCTGTGTTGTCTGTTTCCTTATCTCTTCTTGTAAGGACACCAGTCATGTTGGATCAGAGCTCTCCCTAGTGACCTCATTTTGTCTCAATTGTCTCTTTAAAGACTATTTTCAAATAGTCTCATACTAAGTTACTGGGGGTTAGGACTTCAACATATGAATTTGGGGAGGACACAATTTAGCCCAAAGCACTGAGACAAAAACTAATTTTCCTAAGAGCCATCCTAAGAAGTTTTCCCCTCTTTTCAGAAACAATGGTATGGGGATGTGAGGTGTTCAAAGGAAGCAGTAATTCTGTGACCTAGAAGGATAACGGAAGGTCCTTTGTGAAAACTTTTGAACTGTTATATCAAACCTCACCTACTGAGATAAATGAGGCTTTTCAGCTACAGGGACCAATAAATTTTGTTAGCACTTACACCCATTTCGGTCTGTGCTATACCCATTTGGTTTTCTATTAACCACAATGAAATTATTCCTTACAGATAAAACCTAGAGTGAGTTCATTGATCTAAAAAATTAATAATGTATGGGACTTATAGTCAAATTTCAACTCACTTTTTCCCTTTACCACCAATTGAAGTATCTTTCTCTGAATCTCAAACCAGTCAAGATCCCCTGATAGCAATAGGACACACAGATAAAATATAAATGTAGCACAAATGAAATACATTACTTTTCTTCTAAAGAAAGCAACAACATAGTATTCTGGGCTAAAAAGTACTAAGGGAACAATTGAAAACAAGAGTTTCTAAATTCCACCACCAGTTCTAGTTCTTTATTTGTCCTTGGATAAAGATAGGCTTTGTGCACCACATCAGCCTAGTCTTTTATTCTCCCTTCCTTTAAAATAACCACAAATGCTTCCTCTGATATGCACACAATTTTCCTGCCCCAGAAACTTGATCCCTAGAGAGAGAAGTATATCAAAAGTGTGGACCCATCATGACTGTGTATGACTGTATATAACCAATCTCTTCAGAAGAATAATCCAAATTAGGAAGTAACAGCAAATTCCTCTTTTATAATAAAGACCATCTGCAGAGATGCATGTCATGCTAGTTAAGTAATTATTATTTCAGGATTTATTTGTATTAGATTTTTCTCCCAGCTTTTTTGTCCTAAATGCTAAAGTTACCTAGAAAACTCAAAAGAACAAGATTTTCTGAATGGTTCCCAAATGTTTCTTTCACTCTGAAAAAAATAGGAAAATTATTTTCTTATGAAATACTAAAGCATTCTTTTCTTGATTCCATATACCAAGAAATCAGTATTAAATTTGTTTCACCAAAGAAAGCTACTATGCTTCCAAAATAGCTGAGTTGAAGAGTCAAAGTTTGGAGCTATTCTAGTATGTTGTCACCAAACAGTTTCTATTTCCCTGTTTAAAACATGGGAAAAATTATAGGTGGAAGCAGCTTATCAATAAAAATATATTGTTAACATTACATCATCATTATTGAAGATTTACACATTAGAACGACTGCCAAACATGTCAAACATAAAAACAGCTTCAGAGGACAGGGGATTTTGAAGGAGGATGAAACTCACAAACACATTATGGCAATAAAAAAAATACCTTAGTCACCTGCCAGGGGTTATATGATCTCTCTCCTGGGTTTCCTGTTGCAGAGGATTAAGTGACAATGGAGGGGGTTCTCTTGTTCCCAGTGGTAAAGAATGAATCTGCCTCCTCCTTGGGTCCTCAGAAGTTTTATTTACTCACTTCTTGTCCGAACAAGTCCTTCCACTCTTCTTTTACTCAGGTCAGGAAACTTTGCCCCCAAACCCTTGCCTTGTTTTCTGTTTTAGCTTTAATCAGTGGCCCTAAGATTGTCTCATCTCTGTCTTACCCCAGTTAAAAGTAAGCATTATCCTTTCAGAAGTGTCTTTCAAGAAGAAATTTTATACCAACCCTGTATTCCAACACAACAGGTTTAGAGCAGTTTTTTAAAGCAAACATAAAATAGAAGGGGGATATGCATATTTTCTCCGTGGTCTGCACTATGGACATTAGTCATAATTCTTAAAAAAATAAAAGTCAGCTGATAGAAAAAAAAAAATTACAGGCTACACCTACATCTCAGCACAATTGAATTACACTGCGCAATGACAGACCTAGCAGACTATTTACCACGAACTCAGATTAATGCTTGGGCTTTTTTGCTTTCCCCATTTGTTTAAATATCTCTTAGGAAGCCAACTATGGAAGAATTTCCTCTAAAATTTAATTCAAAAGCAAAACAACTTGTAAATGCTTTTCAACTTTTAAGGGTAAGCCACCTTAATGATTTCCAGTAGACCAAGATAATTCACTCACCAAGAATATTTTACAGTTGAAAATACTGTCTATGGTTGTATTGTAAAGATATTTAAATATCTTTAAATAAATAATGTTGAAAAAGTAAGGCATTACAAGATAAAAATATATGTATCATGGCATCTCTAGTGACAAAGCAATTTACTGTGGCATTTTTTTCTGTCTTTTTAACTAGAAACAGAAAGCACTGTCCAATAATAACATAATGTAAGCCATATGTGTCATTCTAAATTTTTTAGTGGCCATATTTTTAATGGAAAAAGTTGGTTAATTTTAATAATATATATGACACTATATTTAATCCATATATTTTACATTATATCCAAGTATTATATTATGTTCAAATATTATATTATTTCAATATGTTAATATCAATATAAACATTAATTAAATACATTCTCTTCTCATATAAGTCATTGAATCTGGGGTATGTTTCACACATCATATCTCAATTAAAACTAAGAACATATCAAATGCTCAATAACCCCACCTGTCTAATGGTTTACATATTGGACAGTGACAGCATAGAAGTATGTTTTTACTGATTTACATGGGTATCACCTTTTATGTAAACCTTCGACCTTAAGATGGTTGTAAGGAAAAGCACAGAGAGAGAGAGAGGCAGAGAGACAAAGAGAGAAACAGAAAGACAGACATCTACATGAGTAAGAAGCATCAATTGGGATTTCCAGTCAAGATAAAGGTATAAGTAGACATATTTTGCCTCTTCGTGTAAACAAAGAAGGATCACAACTAACCTTAAAACAAATAATACCCAGAACTGCCAGAAAATTGAACTGTGTGGAAGTCTGACAACCAAGGATTTAAAGAAGAAATATTCATCCAGACAAGTAGGAGGAGTGAAGATGGGAAGTCAGGACAGGGGGCATGATGTGGTGGCAGCAAGAGGGTGGTGCTGGCAGCTAGCAGAACAGACAGTCCCACATTCATGTATGGAGGATAAAAATTGGGAGGGATACCTTGGGAGAGGGCAATCCCAGCTCCAGGCCAGAATGCACAGCTCAGGGTTCCAGCACTGGGAAAATAAAGCCTCCTTACTTCTGGCTGTAAAAACCAGTGGGAGTTGGGGTAGTGTAAGAAACTGCCAGTCTCTCAGGAGAGTCCGTTTAAAAGGCATGCACAGTCCTCGGATGTATGTAAACCCACCCACTCTGGAAACCACCGCCAGGGCAGCAACTAAAAGGGTGCCAGTCATATACAGGAAATGGATGAAGTGACTGGAAATGGGGGAAGTACCAAGAAAGCCTCCAGCAGCTGGGCAGCAGCATTGTCTTCTCTCCAACCCCTCCCCCACATACAGAGCCATAGAGCAGTGAAGCTGGTTGCCCTGCCCTGGTGAATACCTAAGGCTCTGCCCCATACAACTTAACAAGTATGTTAAGACAGGGAGTCAAAGAAGCTCTTATCTAATACACAGAAGCAAACACAGGGAGGCTGCCATATTGAAGAGACAGAGAAATATGGCCCAAATGAAAGAACAGAACAAACACCAAGAAAAAGAACTAAATGAAACAGATAGGCAACCTATCAGATGCAGAGTTCAAAACACGGGTGATAAGGATGTTCAGAGAGTTCATTGAGCATGGAAAAGGCATAAGAGAAGAATAAAGGCTACACAAAGTGAAATAAAGGAAATCCATAAGGAACCAACAGTGAAGGGAAGGAAGCTGGGGTTCAAATCAACAAGTTGGAGCATAAGGAATAAATAAATAGTCAGCCAGAACAGAATAAAGAAATAAAAATTTAAAAAAACAAAGAGAGTATTAGAAAATTCTAGAATATCTCCAGAAGTGCCAACATCTGAATAATAGGGATGCCAAAAGGAGAAGAAAGCAAGAAATTGAAAAGTTATTTGAAAAATTAATGAAAGAAAATTTCCCTAATTTGGCAAAGGAAATAGACATATAACCCAAGAAACACAGAGAGTTCCAAACAAGTTGGACCCAAAAAGGACCACACAAAGACACATCATAATTAAAATTCCAAAGGTTAAAGAAAAAGAATCTTAAAAACAGCAAAAGAAAAGCAGAGAGTTACCTATAAAGAGTTCTCATTAGACTATCAGCTGATTTCTCAAAAGAAACTTTTCAGGCAAGAAGAGACTGGCATGAAGTATTCAAAGTGATGAAAAGCAAGCACTTACAACCAAGATTATTGAAAATGGAAATTTAGTGTAAAGTGGAGCTTCCAATGCAGAGACTTGTTAGGAATGGGGGAGGATCATGATATAACAGTTGAGGATTGGTGGAAACAAGCAGTAAGGGTTTTTATTTTTTTCCTTATCCTTGCCCAAGAACAATCCTTTCATTACTTTTAGAAAGAGAAGAAGGTAGAGAGAAAAACATTAATGTAAGAGAAAAGCATCAATCATTTACACCCTTTACATGAGATAATACTTACCCTGACTAGAGATAAAACCTGCAACCTAGGTGTGTGCCCTTTCTAGGAATCAAACCCACAACAATTTTGATTACAGGACAATGCTCCAACCAACTGAGCCACACTGGCCAGGGAACCAGTAAGGATTTTTGAGGCAAGGAATTCAAAAGAGCCTCTGGACAAAAACTATCTGTTGATGCTGAAGGATTGATGAATATTTCATAATGCTCCTTTGATGAACAATCAGAATATTTGCTTGGGCAAGACTCTGGAATAGTATAGTTATGTTAATGAAGATAAGGACGCTTCATGTAGTCATGTTTAATGTAGACAGTAAACTGAGGGAGGAGAGTAGGTATTTTGCTTCTCAGGGTATGTGTTATCTGTATATGTGTGTTGATTGCAATATAAACTGATGTCCAGCGGAGTGGAAGTCTGGGAAATATTTACACAAATAAGCTCTAGTTTTGCATGGCCACTTCCACATAACAAAATCAACCAAATGCAGAAAATCAAATAATTATATAAAAATAAGTAAATGTTTAAAAAACACTGAGAAATCTACCTTTGAACCCCAGTGATCTAGGTCAAATGTTCACATACTTGAAGTTGTCTTTATTTGCCATACACCAAATATTTAGAGAGTTCCTACTATGTGCTAAGCAAGCACTGTGCTTCTCAATGGGTATGACACCTGTCATACCTGAAAGTACCTGTCCTCCTGAGACTAGCATTCTAGCTAGGAGATCTATTTAATGTTTAAAAGGAAGCAATATAATTAGAAATTGGCATAGGTGTGTTCTGGCAGAAATAAGAAGACACCATAATATTGGCAAGGAAGAGATGCTGAAAAAAGACTTTTCTAAGGTGTTAATATTGATTTGTTTCATAAGGGCAAAGCAGGGGCCAGCCTGGGAAGGGTACATACTGGGACAGAGTTCCAAGCTTAGAAGAACCAAGTGCAAATGTCCTAAGGCAAGATAAGATTTAGAATATTCAGGAAACAGAAAGAAAGAAGGCTGAGATAGCCAGTTTATTAGGTGAGAGAGAGATTGGTACAAAATAAGTGCAGAGCAGTTTTGGAGGAGTCAGATAATATGAGGCCTTTAATGAGAAGTGGCTCCATACACGGGTTTCTGACCTTCCTTTAATCCCTGCTGTTGCTTTCTAATAAATTCTTAATAATTTTTGAGCAATGATCTCCTGTGTTCAAAATTATTTGCACTATCTCATAATTATGTAGCTGGTCCTACTGGTAAGCAAACCATACTAAGGATTTCAACGCACAAATTGTATGATGTTGGGCTTTTTCCCCTTTCCCACATTCAAGAAACCTGGAAATAATCAATTCAGGGATGGTATGTTCTCTCTGGTATCAAAGCCTCTAGTTCTTTGTATCTTGTTGCTTTGCAGTACAGGGCTTTCAATACCAGCGGTACCCTAGAGTCCAAAATGACTGCTAGTGCTCCAGTCATTATAACCTCTTCCCAGCCATGAATTAAGGTCACCTACTGAATTACCATACCATGTTCATCTATCTCCCATTGACTAGATTTAGAAAATGATCATATCTAGCTGCAAGACAGACTAGGAAATGAGTCTTTATTCCAGGAAGGCATATGCCCAGCTAAAAAGTTGAATTTCTTTTTTTCATTTTAAAATAAGAAAACAGATTTAAGGGACTATTGTCAACTCTGCTATACACTCCCAATTCTTCCTTTGACCTAAAAAAAAAATTATTCATTCATTCAGCATTAATTTACTCTGAAAATATTTTTTGAGGGTGTATTTGTGTCAGACTACATACACTAGTAACTTAGGAGAGAAATCTTTAAGAGTTGGGCCTGAGAAGATAATAGAGGGGAAGGGGGAAAGACCGCAGATAATTATTGTACAATGTCACAAGTACTAAAATAGATTGTTTAAACATATACGGTCATGAATAACCAACTGCAGGTGTTGATAAAGCTACACAGAGGGAAGAGATGACATGAATGTTTGATTTTGCAAGGATTGATTAACAAAGAAGAGAAGTATTTCCAACTTAACATCTTGTACCATGAAGTATGATTTTGAAGCAATATGTGGGACTTTTCAGCTCTGTTATAGTTATTAGTCAGACTTGATAAATAAAACATGGCCCAACCAATTGATTGGTTAAGTGTTCAGTGATTTAGGGACTGTAGGTCCCCACACAATTGTTTTGGCTACAGCCATCAGAGCCAATAGTAAAGAGACGCTAATATAAATGGATGGCTATGTTGCTTCTCTGCCCACCAGCAGACATAACCTGAAAGGCAAAGAAATACACCAGCTGACAGAAGAATCGGGCATAGCATTTATGTTCCATTTCTCCAACTGGCCCCCCACCCCTCCAAGTGAGAAATCCCCCATCCCCCATTTGCTCCCAGCCTCGCCTCTCTCCTAGGCCAACAGTCTTGCATCAGAGACCCTAGCAGTCAGCAGCTTCCCTGACAGTCTGGTTCCTGGGATCAGAGGAGCACATGTTGTTTGGTGACACCCCCACCGACTTTGGGAAATGATTCCCATATCCAGTAATACTTTGCTCATCTTTTCCCAGAAAAAAAAAAGAATTATTTTTTAAAAAAAAGAGAGGAAAATATTTGGCAACGATGCCGAGCTTTGAAGAGCAAACAAAAGGATTCATCAGTTTGGAAAATACTGGTATTTTCCGCCTTTTCAGAGTTCAGATTCACTCTCTGAAGCCACAGTCATACCCCCACTACAAAGACGGCTGTGCCTGTCACAGGGTGACCCTCCAGTGCAGCTGTTTTCTTCTGAAACTGAAAAAAAAAAAAAAAAAAGAGCTCTGTGATAAATCACATCCGCAAGATGTGTTTCATATGTCAAGCACACATTGCTTCTAAATCAAATGCTGCTACATGACTTATTCCGTCAAAAGTAAGCAGAATGCTGTAATTTATAATCATCTTGAAGCACACTGCAGAGAAAATGAAAGCAGACCATTAAATTTTAATGCCTTCTCAGCTCTCTGAAAAAAGTGTTTCTGGCCATGTTTGAAGCAGGGTAGTGTTTCTAGCACCATTGTGCAGCCCCCTTCCCAAACAGTTTGTGTTTGCCAACATTTGTAAAAACTAATTGAAGAAATGGTTTAGCTGTCAAACACTGCCATCAGTCAGGAAGTTCTGAGCACAAAGGTGACGGCAGAAGAGCTGGTTCGGTCCAATGCCCCACTGCTTCCCCCATTTTGCTTTTTAACAGTTGTCTGCTGTTGGGCAAGCCAGCTCCCCACAGCGGAGCTGCAAGCAAATATTCATTGGGGTGTCATCTCTGCTTAGGCTCTCGTCCTGCACACCTATTCATCTGTGTTAAGTGAACAGCAGCATCAGCTCAAATTAAGCTGGCTCGAAAACAGCCACTGTTAATAATTTCTGCTGTGATTCAACTTAGCTTTGGCTAACAGGTGAAGATGTTTCATAACGGAGGCAATTACAGCTCTGAGAGCACTTTCCTGCTGCCTGTTTAATCAGAGGAATGGAACACTAGCTCCTTCTGTGTGGGGAAGGGCCAGCCCAGCCACCATCGGCTGCATTTGTTATCTGCTAGATTGAACAAGCTGCCTGCCGGGGACAGATGCTTAGTGCAGTGATTAGAATATAAAGCAATTGCAAAGGCTGAGGGGATTGGAGTCAGTCTCCGTTATCTCAATTTACTACAGGCTTTTCTGGTCAGATAACAAGTCTTCCAAACCCTCCTCTGTAGATGAGAAATTATGGGTATATCAATGCATGAAGACTCATGCATATTCATTTATCTGTGCCCAGTATGAATTTCCATTTAGACTGGGAACTTTTTTTTTTTTTTTTGTAAATGAGGGCTGTTTTTCAATTTTATGCAAGTTTAGTTCCTTTTATAAGTGATTTTTTATAACAAGAAATATGGACAGCCCAGTAAGTGTAAATTAATCCAGTGCAATAAAAATGTTTGCCAAATTATCTTATTTTCTGAGATTGAAAAGTCCAATGGTTTTAGTCAATTTCAAGCAGCTTTCATATTTAAGTCTTTTTTTTAAAGAAAAAGTAAATGAAACCTTTAAAATACATAACTTTAAATAGGTTTTCACTTACATTCTAGTGAAATTATGTGTATGTTTTGTTAGTTTTTACATTATAGAGATAGTGTATTTCCATCTAGAGGAAAATCTATTCTAGCACAAAGTAATTTTTAGTGTCAACTCTGCATAACTTTAAATTATAGTAAGAAACACAGCTATATACTTCCTAATTGTGGGGACTTTTGAATAGTTCATTTCCAAACAAACAGGTTTCCTCTCCTGCTAAAAAAAAACCAAGCAGCTTAAATTGAATTTTTATTCATTACAATTTCCTAAAATGTACTTCTTAACGGTTTCTGATGTGCCTAAAGGCATGAATCTTAAACTACATTTCTCCCCCAACCAAAGGACTAAAATGAAAAAGACCCTTCTTTGTTATTGGTGTTAAATTTCTATACTTAATCTACTTTCAGAGTAGTTTCCTTCCCTGTATTTTCCATTGAGGGCCTATAATAAAGACCTTGGTAGGTTATTTTTAATGAGTAATTAATTACAGAATTGTGTATCCCCAAACTGAACATGTTTTCTACAAACATAAAAGTAGGAGGAGAAAAAAGATGGGAGAGGGCAGTGGCAAAAAAGGTTAGCCGTAGGCTTAGTTTTATTTAAAAATCTTTTAAGAGCTTACAAATGGTTATGATTCATAATAGCAAGGTTATACTAAGAACAATATTTCCATCTGGGTTTTTTAATGGTGGTTGCAGACTTCATCAATTATTTAGTAGCTTTTGAGGGTGTGTATGTGTTTGCATCGAAGTGTGGGCCTAAGTTTTGGGAACACAAAAATAGGATGAAAAAGAATGATATAGTTTGCATTGCCAAATATCTGATTCAAAGTGAAAAATCCCTGCTTAACAAAATAGCACATTGTCTTTCCAGAGCCATTTTTTTCTTTCCGTATTCCTTAGAATCATCCATCTAGCCTCGTCTTGAAATATTCTCGATGAGACTCCACTGCCCACTGAGTTTTCCCCTGACAATGACTGTTGCTCTTTACCCTTGAAGCTTTGAAAGCCTGTGTAACATTAGCCTATCTAGCCCAGTGAAAATGTCTTTACAGATTAGTGTAATGTTAATACTGCTGGCTCCCTGCTTTTGACCTGAAGTGGAATACATTGCACTGCTGGAGCAGATGGAATCAGAGTTTCACTGGGCTACAGAGATTGGTTGGCTGCCTGCCAAAAATTCAGTGCTGGTGGCGGGGGAAGCCGCAGCTCAGAGAAGCAGGCTTGAATCTATTCTTTGCTCTTGGAGAGGGAAAACAAAAGTGTCACATAAGTTTGTGGGGAATCAAAATACATTTGTTAAGATTGTTCATTTGCAGATGTTTACCCAGTGTTCGAAAAGAGATTGAACGTTGTGCTGTAAAATGGAGACATCTTTATTCAGTTTTGCTGAAAGACAGGAGACAAAAGCCAGAGCAAGGAATAAAAAAAGAAATTATCTGAACTCCATTTAACCTTCCAGTTGAATGCTGAGCTCACCATAAGAATACAAATGTGTACATGTGGAGTGTTTAAAGTCTGTCTCCTTTTTTATGAGTGCAAATAGATCTTAGTCTGAAATAATAAACCAAATTTATAAATGAAAAAAAATAGAGCTGAGTTATATAAAGTGAAACAATGATCCAGATAGTTCCAAACTAGGATCTAAATCTCCAGGGGAAATAGGGTGGGAGGAGGGGAAGATCTATGTCCTAAATTATCCATACTGGCCCTGTTGTTGACTGCATCATTCAGACAAATGGTCCAGACCCTTGCTTGTTTTGTGTGCATAGAAAGAGCTGTGAATCATGTTCTTCCGAAAGAGAAATGACCATTGACAGCTGCCTTTCACCTGGAGCACCAAGAGCACTGGTTAAAAACTTTCATAACGGCAGCTAAAAAACTGGGTTGTCAGATTTAGCAAATAGAAATATAGGACCCCTATTTAAATTTGAATTTCAAATAAACAACTCATGATATTTTAGCATAAGTATGTGTAATTATACCCCAGATACTGTATGACCCACGGGACATGGCAATATTTGGGGCATACGTATATGAAAAAAATGATAGTTCATCTAAAATTTGATTGGGCATCCAGCATTGTATCTGGCAGCCCTAAAATGTACTCTTCCTGGTGTTAATTTTTGTATGTTAAGTCCTCCCTCTCCCCTCCACCCCCATATATGTACATCTCTAATGAGCATACTTTTTAGTATTGATCCATTAGATTATTTCTAAGTTTATTTTCATTACATTTTCTTCACAAGTACTGCCTTTCCACAGCAGTAAAACATATGCTGTTTGCTGCCTAAGTAGATGGGTAATGTAAGCTGTGATGTGGAAAGGATTCTTCTCTTATCCGTTCTCTCTGAGGGTGTAGTTACAGAAACATATATATGTGCTTTTATCTGTGATAAGAGCAACCATCTGCTAACTGCAATGTGCACAGCTTACCGTCTGAAGTGCTTATACATATTATGAAAACACACAGCTTTTGTGTATGTTAAGAATACATATAGACCGTGCTCTAATAAACCAGAATATCAGCTATTGAAACATGTCAAATAGATGCAAAATATAACCAAAATTATGGGCAAGAGTGATTAGAGTTGGCTCATCGCCCTGCATCAAGTTATGACCTTTTAATACAACATTATCTGCAACCTCTTTCCATAAGGTAAGTATTTTAAATAAGTGGAAGCTTTTTCAGGGAAAAAACAAAGCCCTGTGCTTCATTTAAGGAGTAGAAGCTTCATGCCAGGGATCCCCCATAGCTGAGATGTGAGCAATGGAAGAGACTTGAAGCAACGCAACAGAACATATAAATTTGAGTTACTTTGACCTTTACTCCAGGAGAGCAGGAAGAGAAATGCACTAGGAAGGTTGGTTTGTAGCTGTCTGGAGACTGATAAGCTGTAATAAAGGTGCACTCAGTTGCAATTCATCTAAAGCTTCCACCGCTATCATCCTCCTTTTTCGATTTTTGTTACCTCAAGTACTTATCTAAATCCCTTTCAATGCCAGCTTGAATGCAGTTTGTGTTCCCTCCAACTGTGACCAGGGCCCTGTGTCCGTGTTCCGCAGCACACACTCCTTCCCTTGTTCGACAATAACCAGTGCCAACACCTAATTAAGGACAAGTCGCAGAGCTCTCGGCTTTATCTTTGTCAACTGCTCTGTTCCTAGCTTTCTGCCTAGTTGAGTTTTTAATGACATGAGCAACAGTTGGGTTCAGCATTCCTCAGGCCCACTTGTTCCCCATCTCAGTGACTGACTGGGGCCAACAGCAGCACTGAAAGAGGCTGGTCTTTTGTGCACCTGGCTGTGCAAACAGCACCGGGCAACTTGGCCACCGTGTTATCTGGGTGTCACCTGCCCACTTCACACACACATGGGGATGCGCAGATGAGTTGGAGAGAAAATTCATAAGGTGTTCCTTCCAAATGGTTTCAAAAATTTCCAAGCACCTCATTTGTAAAGAAAAGGCCCAGCTGGTTCAACCTCATATTACATTGTATTAAACATTGTAACTCAGGTTTGCAAATGTAAGAGTTAATCATTCCCTAAAACTCTGGCAAAATCAGATTAAAATGCGTGACTTGTACTTTCAGATAGCCAATTAACTCTGCGTTTAAAATTTAAAGCATGACATTTTAATATACATTATATATATTTTTAGGTAGAGAGAACACTTGCCGTGTTGTGTTTTATGCTCTATACCTCTCCATTATTATACTCAACGTACAATCCTTTTCCTAGAAGGTAGTTTTCACTGTTAGTTTTAAATCAGTGCATTTGCATTTCCCTTTGTTCTCTGACTGCTGGTTGAAGCTTAATGGTTTAAGTGATCAGGGAAATGTCACAAGGCATAGAGCTGTCCCAAGACAATATATATGAGTCACTGAAAGATCCCTGAAATGAAATATATCTAAAAGCGCTGAGATAATTGTGTGTATCACTGTTGTGTGATTTTTGACCATGTCAAAGATACCTATATTCAGTATAGAAGAAGTGGATTATTTGTCATATTTTCCATTGATACTTCACTTTAACTTTGTTTCCTTTAATATTATGGAATATCTTTTGATCTGGCTGCAAAAAAATCATCTTTTTATTAAAATTAACTTGGATGTTTTGACACCATTCAAACTTTTTATTTATTAAAGATTTTATTTATTATTTATAGAGAAGGGGGTAGGGAGAGAGACAGAGAGAGAGTGAGAGACATTAATGTATGGTTGCCTTTCACCTGCCTCCAGCTATGGACCTGGCTGGAGACCTGGCTTGCAACCTGCTTATGTGCCCTGGCTGGGGAATCAAACAAACTTTTTATTTTTAACTGGTAATTCTGTATCATAGAAAAAATAAACAGCAATTTTATCTGCAGATAAAAAGGGGTTAAAATAGTCTATAGCAAAAGAAGACAACAATAGTGAATGTTTTCAATAATTTTATGAGTATTTCACAGGCATTCCAAAATTGGTCCCCACAAACTCTGTAATATGTAAGATGCAGAAAAGATAAGAAATAATCCCTAAATGACAGGAGTATAGAGTCCAGTTAGAGATAAGATACTGTATATTTAACTTTCCTTAAATGACCTTTGGAAATAGAAGTAAATCTCTGCACATAAGTTTAGAAGAGTCTCAAATAGGATATATTTGTTCCCCTTCTTTCTGAGTTGGTCAGTTCAGCTCTATCAACAGAAACAAAATGAGCGACTGCGTCTCTCATCCACTTAGTTTAAACCAAACATTTGCTCCTGACCAAATTTTCTGAATACTTGAGATAAAAGTTTTGCTCACCTAAGATTGTTTGGGCCTCAGAGTCTCCTGCCTGCCAGAGGAGAAAGCCTCGCTTCTGCACAGCACCCTTGCATGTCAGAAACAGCAGCGCTGTCTGCTCGCACCCCTCTCCTCCAGGGCATCAAGCTGATACTTCAGATATCTCCCCTAATTAATGTTTCTGTTGGTGGGGGGAGGCACTTGAGTGGTGGTGATGAGCTTGTACTGAGCCCTCTGTACTCTGTTAGAAAGCATCCTGAGAAACCAAAGACCCTCTTGGCAAAATGACTATGGAGAGATTTGTGTGCATTCCATGACCACAAATCTGTGTTAATTAGACCACATTGAAATGATCCAAACCAGCTTTATCTCTAATTGGTGAAGCTCCTCTAAGCTAAAATTCTAAATTATTGTCTTGCTCAGAAGATGGCAAATGCAAGGTTCTCAACAGGCTGGTCCATGTGAGAGTCAGATGCATTAGAGATGGTTGGACTATATCTTCCATAATGGGCCTATTCCTAAACAGGTACTTTTGTGGCTGGGTAGATTAAATCAGAAATGTCATGGGATCAAGATCTACTTCTATGAGGAATCTCTCAGTTGTTAAATGGATTTTTCATTGAGGAACCATCTACAATTATAACAGTTCTGCCCAGAAGGATAGGAATATGACCCTTATAAGAATTATTGTACTTCATGAGACAATAAAAAAGCAGCCATCTTTCATAGTCCACATTTAATCATTGGTGAAATAAACCAACTTCTAACATAGGTACAGTGGGTCTAAACATAAGTTGACCAAAGCAAACAAAAAAAAAATGTTTGAACTTCGCAAATTAAATGAAATTTTATAGGCAATAGTAGCTGACACTATTTTTGTTGAACTTTCAAGTTATAATCAAAATTAACTATTTTTCAAAACAAATTATACCTGAGGGCCTGTTGCATCAATGGTTGATAGAGATTAATTAGCCTGTGATCTGGGCATGAAGAGTCATTTTAAATATATTTTAATTAATTTATTGTTGTTATATTACATTTGTCTGTTTTCCCCCCATTATGCTCCTCTGCCCCACCTACCCTAGCCCCTCTCCCACAGTCAATCTCCACACGTTTTCATGTCCATGGGTCATTTATACTAGTTCTCTGACTAAATTCTTCCTCTTCTTTGCCCTGTTCTCCCCCTTCGTCCTCCCTTTGGTCACTGTCAGTCTGTTCCTTGTTTCCATGCCTCTGGCTCTATTTTGCTCATTTATTTGTTTTGTTCATTATGTTCTTCTTATAGGTGAGATCACATGGTATTTTTCTTTTGCCACCTGGTCTATTTCACTTAGCATAACACTCTCCAATTCCATTCATGCTGTTGCAGAAGGTAGGAGTTCTTTCTTTCTGCTGTGTAGTATTCCATTGTGTAAATGTACCATAGTTTTTTTTTATCCACTCTTCCACGAATGGGCATTTAGGCTGTTTCCAGCACTTGGCTATTGTAAATAGTGCTGCTATGAACAGAGGGGTGAATAGGTTCTTTTGATTTGGTGTTTTGGGATTCTAAGGGTATAATCCCAGCAGTGGTATCACTGGATCAAAAGGCAGTTCCATCTTTAGTTTTTTGAGGAAATTCCATGCTGTTTTCCACAGTGGCTGCACCAGTCTGCATTCCCACCAACAGTACACTAAGGTTCCCTTTTCTATACATCCTCACCAGCACTTGTTGATTTAATTTGCATCCCTCTCTGATGGCTAGTGATGTTGAGCATCTTTTCATATGTCTATGGGTCATCTGTTTGTCCTCCCTGGGGAAGTGTCTGTTTAGGTCCTTTTCCCACTTTTTAACAAATGTCATATGATCTTACCCATTACGGGACAATAATGAGCAAAACTAACAACAAGCAAAACAGAACCAAATATATGAATACAATGAATAGGCCTTCAGTGGTCAGGGGGAAAGGAGTTTGGGGGAGGGGGGAGGCAGAGGCAAGAAAGGGGAGCAGCTTAGACAAGAACCTAGTATAAAGGAACCATGGACATGGACAACAGGTGGGATTGACTTCGGGGGGAATGGGTGGGTGGGGAGGGGGACAGAGGGGAGCAAAAAGGGGATGGATGTAATACAACAACAATAAAATAAAATAAATATATATATTTTTTATTCATTATTTTTAAAGAGAAGAAAAGGGAGGGAGGCTGAGAAGGGGAGAAATATCAATGTATGGTTGCCTTTCACCTACTTCCAACTGAGGACCTGGCTGGAGACCCGGCTTGCAACCTGGTTATGTGCTCTGACTGGCAATTGAACCAGCAACACTTGGGTTCACAGGCTAGTGCTCAGTCCACTGAGCCACACCAGCCAGAGATGATTTTCCCACTTTTTAATTGGGTTGTTTGTCTTCCTGGTGTTGAGTCATATGAGTTCTTTATATCTTTGGGAGATCAAACCTTTGTCTGAGGTATCATTGGCAAATATGTTTTCCCATATGGTTGGTCCCTTTTCCATTTGCTGATGTTTTCTTTAGCTTGGAAAAAGCTTTTCAATTTAATGTAGACCCATTTGTTTATTCTTTCCTTTATATTCTTAGCCCTAGGAGATATATTGGCAAAAATATTGCTTTGTGGGATATCTGAAATTTTACTGCTTATGTTTTCCTTTAGGACTTTTATGGTGTCACAGCTTAGGTTTACATCTTTTACTCCTCTTGAGTTTATTTTGGTGTATGGTATAAGTTGGTAGTCTAGTTTCCTTTATTTGTGGGGGCTTTATGTTGTGTTTTGTTTTGTTTTTGGCATGTATCTGACCAGATCTCCCAACATAATTGGGAATTACTTTGAATAAATTATTTATAAATTTTTATTATATGCCAAGTAAGAATAATATATTTTTCACTTCCCAATTTCTGTGTATATACATTGTTGTCTATAATTAAGCCAAGCTTCTCTGCAGATAAACCAATGGGTTGTCACATTAGCATATTTTTCTGTATATTCAGGCTTGATGTTAAGTCAAAGAGGATGCTAGCTCCACATTAACTTTATTTACATACATGTTCCATTGACTTTCTTACCAAAAACTACCAATTATACCTTAGTCCAGTGTGCATAAAAACATTTCTCTTTTCTCAAGAATAACATACTATTATTGCTAGGGGGCTATACATAAATACTTATTTAACATAAATGAAGGAATTCAAATGTATATTAAAAACAGATCACTATTTAATAGATCACATTTGGTCTGATTAAACACATGCAAGAGTAGGCCATCTATTTATAAGACCTGTCCAGAAACCATTGTTTTGATATAAAAGATAACTTCTTGTTGTTTTTTTTTTAATGATGAAACTGTGTCATGGGTCCATAAATAACCTTCTTAATATATACTTTTCCTAAGTCAGTACCTTAAGCTGCTTATACTCAAAAGTAAATGAACTGCATGGTGACGTATACCGCTGTGACTAAAATACAGCATTGTGTATTGCTTATGTATAGTTTGGAAGAATCCGTGCAAATCTTTTTTAAGAGGATCACCAACATGGAGATGCAGGTTGGTTTCACCTCTGGCTGAAGCTGATGTCAGTGTGGTAATTACCAGGGCCAGTCAATAAAACCTCTCCTCAGTATAATTGCAAATCCAGTACAACCATGACCAGAACTAAATTGCTTCAGAGCAATCAATAAGAATCTTCTGATTGTGTTCCTGGGTGTATGCATCAAGTATAAAAAGGAAAGCTGTCCATTCAAGCAAAAGGTCAATTTTATAAATAAAAAATATTGTATAAAAGTCCTGTTATGTTTTATGTTCCTTCCTGGTAGAAGAGACTAAATATATTGGTTAGTTGTCCATGGGAAAAAAGTAGGTGGCAAGAAATTCATCAGCAGACAAATAGCAATGACAGAAAAGCAAGGATGTTTTTAAGGGAAGTATGTGTCTATGACTAAGCTTGCCAATTCAACAAACACCTTCCTTCTGTTTTAAAACAGCTTTGAACTTAAAACTAGAATTCCCGTACTCTTTGATATGCTTCATAAAGGGTGCTAGTTCACTGAGTTCCATAAGTTGTAAATTCCATTATAAAATAAGATTAGAGCTATTAATTTCCTATTGGAGGCATGTCATAATATAGGTTACTTGAAAGGGTCTGTGTCCCATCTGTTGAGATCAGTGCTTCTTAAATTAGGGAAAAAAACTGTCAAGCAATGAGAAGGTTAGAAGCCTAAAGTTACAAAGCTAAGCAAAAAATAAAAATAGTTGTTTGGTCATGATGAGCTGAGGTTAAGTAATGTGTTCTTGTATTCACCCTAATAAGAGCATCTTCAGGACAAAGACAATTGGAACTGGATTCCAAAATGTTTGGTGCTAATGGTACCACCATGAGGGTAAAGTAAAAGTGAGAGGACAGTGGCCAGCAGAAAAGGGAAGAAAGAGACAGAAAAGGACATGGGGCTACTCGTGTGATTACGGCATGAAAAAGAAATGTAAAACCAAAAGTTTAGAACCTTTATAATAAGTGTCATAAGACATTCTGCTTCCTTTTTCTTTTTTCTTTCTTTCTTTCTTTTTAAAATTTTAGGTATTCTTTGATCTTAACAAAGAAGTAAGGATAGTTGCTAAATCACATTTGCCCAATTCTTCCAACCCCTTATTCCCTTTTTCATATTTCTGGGTAGGAGATTTGAGGTAGTTAGAACAATAAGCCGTGAAACACAGGGTTTCAATCTCCTTGATGACTTTGCATTAGCTAATGAAAAGTTTCAAACGTCTCATCATCTTGTTCTTGGCCTTGCCTGAATCTGTCTTTCTGGTAATGTCTTTCCAATCTTCTCCAGCAGACCACTCCATCTACAATACCCCACACATGTACATTGCTTTTCACCATGACATTGCTCTAGTTGGGATTAGAAGCTTCTTCCTTTGTCCCTACCCATGAACATTGTACCCATTCCTTCAGTCCTGGGGCAATGACTTTCCTGATCCTTCTGTTGTAAACAATCTCTCCTTCAATGCCCCTTCATGCAAACTCCAAATAGCCATGTATTGAATTGAGTCACAATGTAATGAGAGAGGTATCCTCAAAAGATGGTCATCTCCAGCAATAATAATAGTGATAACATGCTACTATTAATAAAAAAAATTAATATAAAAATTATCTAAAATATTGACTGCACAATGAAGTCTAATTATATACAATTCAGAATGAATCATACCTTGAGCTGGCCCTACCCTCCAATGAGGCCCTTAAGAACATAAGAGAGAAAAAAACTGTGACTCCTAATTCAAAAATTCTCAAAACTACCCTGACTGGTGGCTCAGTGGATTGGCACTGGCCTGAGAATCCAAAGGTTGCTGGTTTGATTCCCCAGTCAGGGCATGTACGTAACCAGGTTGCAAGCCAGGTCTTCAGCCAGGTCTTCAGCCAAGTCCCCAGCTCAAGGAAGGTGAAAGGCAACCATACATTGATGCTTCTCTCCCTTTCTTCCTCCCTCCCTGCCCTTCTCTCTGAAAATAATAAATAAAATCTAAAAAAAAAAAAAAAAGCTCAAAATGGAGAAAACTACTTTTTAAATAACATCATACTTTGTCATTTCTTAAATGTTACTGACATGCCATATATGCTAAAACAGAGTAAACCAAAAGTGTATAACTTTGCTCTTTAGCCTGAACTGATAATTGTTTCCTTTCAATGTAAAAGGGATTGGGTTTGGGGCCTTTTCATGTGAGGAATTATTTTCAGCAGATCTAAATGAAAGAAAGAGAAATTAATGTAAATGCTGTAGTAATTTCCACAGTCAAAAGTAGCTCCTGTCTAATGAGAGCATGCCATATACATTATACATTATATATATATATATATATATATATATATATATATATATATATATATAAATCACATTGTCCAGGCTCCTTTTTACCACCCACCCCCACTAGCTAACAGGAATTCTACAGTTGGCATTTTTGCATTAAGGCATAAATGAAAATCTTGCAGTCAAAACAACCTAAAAGGCTGTTAAATAGCTGATAATTTCATCAACTTGAAAATGAATGTAGCTGTATTAGAAGCATAATGCTATAAACATTTTCAATTACCTCACTAACCCTTCCAGGAAGCTAAAATGATCTGGGAGGCCCTGCAGGAAGGAGTGCCCCAGCCCCCTCCATCTCTCTGCCTTGGCGTCCCCTGTAAGGGGACTGTGTGTACTGTGGCCCACATCAGTTTTAAATTGCTCAAGCAATTGTTTCCTGTAGATTAATTTGTAATTCTAAATTTCCAGGCGAATGAAATGTGAGCCTGTCCCTCCCTCAGGCCATTTACAGAGCTATAGCTTTCCTGTAATCTGAGGCTGAGTGCTAACACGTGGGAAGAGAGGGGGGCATAGCTAGCGAGGAGGGAGGATGGGGGAATGGGGAAGGAGGAGGCAGGAGACACAGCATGAGACAGAGAGAAAGAGGGAATTGAGGGAGTGGGTGAGATGGGGAGGAAAGAGGAAAGCTAACCCGATAATCGAATCTTTATTCTCTACCTCTTCATCTCATTACTATTTCTTGCATCCTTACACAACTGGCAGTTTTACACAGTGGCATTGTCTTTGCAATTTATGCCTTGCCTTTCCAACACATAAAGAAATGAATAATTTTGAAGCAAGATTTTGCAATATTGGGAAGCATGACTATAATATTCACAATGGAGTGAGTTGTAGTCACTGGTTTTAGTGAATTGGTTTGTGCTCTCTCCTCATTCTTAGCCTTTATACGGGTCTGTGCTGCTTTGAAGCTGAATTACCTGTCACATTATGAAACAGTTTGGGTGCATGAGAGGAAATGAATTCGTCTAAGTGCAAAGCATTAAGTAATTACTCCCAGGCAGCGGTTTCACTAAGTCAATGTTGGTTGAACAGCCACTTCTCATAGAAAACTATGTGAGACCCTGTATTCTTAAAACAAAATACTTCCCAAAAGACCACAGTTTAATGCAGTAATATGTAACCTTTCTTTGGGACCTAGACCCCTTTGAGAATCAGATTTTTTAAAAATATAGACCTTCTTTCAAAACGTAGATAAGCCTCACTACTAAACTGTTTATTAACACTGATGACTTTTTACCCAGTCAACATTTAAAAGTCATTATGAAAATTTGCATTTTGCTGAGCTTACTTGAACTTTTCATGCAAATATGTATGGCTACTTCCTAAAGGTACTTAAAATCAATCCAAATACATAAAATCATGTCAGTTTAAATTTTGTTCAAAAGTAAATCTCAGTAAGAAGTCAGCCCAAGTTTATCTTTAAGTGGACATTGACAATGTGAAATGCCAATTTTTAGTAATTGACTTTGCTCTGTGTTTTGAAGGCACTTTAAAAACACTTACAATATATAGTAATGACCAGAAATCCGAAGCAAAGTTTCCTTGGCTTTATTTGCTAGACAAAGGGAGAGTGTTACCAAAAAATTCTAGTGTGCTTCGACCACATTGTATGATTTCCCTCATTTACTTAGTTAATAAAGCCATTTCCGGCAAGCTCCAAATCACCATTATCATCAATGTTACAATATCACCATTGTTACAAGGAAAACTATAAAAGATCTGTAAGTTCAGAGGGTATTCCAAATCATTTTTTACTGAACTTCTAATCATGCCAATACAGGAGGTAATGTGTCACCAGGATTTGGAAAAAATTCCTTCCTCACCAAAGAATTAACACCTCATATGCAGACAAACAACAGGGTCTGTTTTTATACGCAGACACCCAGCCTTTTCTTCTAGTGGCAATTTCCCTTGACAAGGCATCAAGCACAGTCACTAGAACACAGGAGACACTCAATTGATATATACTGAGTATTTTTTTTTAAATAATTATTAAAAAGCAATAAAGGAATCCAGTTATTACACCATATCCACATGTTGTTAGGTTTCTGATAACCTAACAACAATAATAATTTATTGGACATTAAGCTACCAGTGAGGGGAAAATGGATGCCACACTTTCGTAGAGAAATAATAAAAATTGTGGATATCCTGTGCACTCAACTGTAGTTGACGGAGCAGTTGAGATACATAAAAGTTTGCAGAACATGAGAGGCTGTTTAAAATATCTTCACAGTTTTCAAAGCTCATCGGCTCTGCAAAATTTCTGTTGGCCTGAAAAATGCGAATTGACCCCTACACACACATAATTCCCAGGTCTCTACTTGCATCCTTAGCCCATCCACTCACCTGTTCATGTAAATATCTTCTGCGTTGGCCTCTTTAAATCATAAATCCTTAAAGCCTTCTCAGCTCAGAACACTGCTTGTATTTCTTTTAAGAATACAGTGAGAGAAATAATATTTTCCCTGGGCAATTGAGCCAGGTGCCCTAAAAGATACAGGTGGTGCCAAAGCCAGACCTTGGAATGACAACTTCAAGTGGACGGCTTGCCCTGCATATGCCAAGTTGAAATGATGACAGCTCTTCACTCCTACTCTAGGAAAGCTGTTAGGAATATTCCAATTATGCCAGAAAACCTCTGATAAGATGTAAATATAATCATAAATTCTGAACTGGGGCTGGAAGTCCTAGGAAAATGTAAGATGACCACTTAATTGGATATAGCCCTCTTCCTGATCTTCTTCAATCCCAGATATGACTGACTGTCTTTCTTTTGTGATTTCCAAAAAGGTTCCAAAAATTACTTAGAGAACATGTACCTGACATAACTAATCACCTTTCCCCCAAAAGGATCCATATTGAGCAGTGTTATCATGCCATGCCAAATCACTTATATCAGGTACCAATCTGTTGTCCAATAAACTGAAGCCAGGCAGCACCAAGCATACCAGACTATGATAGGAAATGACCAGCCACCTGGTTAAGGTGGAGTTATCATTCTGAGGTTTCTCAAACTGATACCTCACATAAATTGCCCAGGATGTTAAATTTTTTTACTTTAATTCCATCTAAAATATCAAAAATATATTATTTTCAATTAATTTAGTTTCCAATTACAGTTGATGTACAATATTAGTTTCAGGTGTACAACATAGTGATTAGACATTCACATACAAAACATTCCCTTTTTTTACTGAGAGAGCATGACAGGTAATTTTTAACATGTCTCCAAACAATAATAAGGTAAAATGATACCATTGAAAATTTTCCAGAAGAATATGGAGACAGCTCTCCATTCTGGCCTGCTATTTCTTTTGTAACCAACTCTGTGCCATGTTAGTGATTTGCATATTAACAGCCTCCTGGCACAAATTAAATGGAACAAGGTCCCATTGCAGCTAATAAGCTTATTGTAACAAGTCCCTCAACTTTACCTAGTCATTGTGCTCAGCAGGATTGCCATATGTGGAACTAGATTGCAAGATAACAATAACATTATTTTGTGTTCTCAAACCCCTACAACTCTATATTGTCTCTTTGGAAATAAATTTGGTTTAATGGCCAGTAGTTATTTCCTATCTGGTTTGCAATAGGACCAGTTTTGTTTCGGTTTTGGGGGAGTTGTTTGTTTTGGGTTTTGGGGGTTTTGGGGGAGGTTTGGTTTAATCACTAGTGTTATCTGTACTTTGAAAGAAGAGCTACAATTAAACATATTTTGAACAGAGGAGGAAAAGCCAGCAGGGCACTTTTGCCGTCAGTTCACATAGCCAGTCATTCCAAAACATTTCTGATTTTACGTTGGTGTCAGCAACTGATATCAGCATAGCTGAGGTGACTGTACTAATTAATGGTCTTGCCAAACTGGTCGAGAAAGGCTGCATAAACTCCATGGGAATATGAGCTGTTAAAAAAAAAAAAAATCTAGCCAATGGAGCTGAGGAGAAAACCCAAACATAGCTTCAAAACATGGAATAGTCACCCTTAAGCCTCAGGTAATAACATCATGAGCTACAAGATATTATTAGAGTTAGCAGAGTTGAATACAAGCCTGGTATCACAATAAAACTTAAGGCCATGTGAAGAGCTCAAGGCCTCCTCCTTTTTCCTGTTTGTAGCAAAGCGTTTGGAAGTAGCCAGCAAAACATCTTTCAGGACAAACACTCCAATCCATTCACAAGGATAAGCCAGACCAACATAAGGAAGAATGTAGTCTCCAAAGGGCTGCTTGAGGTATGCATAATTGGGTAGGAGTAGGGACAGTTGTCCCAAGAATATGATGAAATGGGAGATGCCATGTGGTCAAGACAGTGAGGGTCAAAGACCCAAAAGGCTGTGTGTAACATGGTGCAAAGATAAGAAAGATTTTGCTTTTTGTTCAAAAGAAGAGAGGCTGCAAGAAGCTTCAGGGTATAAAGGAATAGGACACAGTTTTCTTAAAAGTTGCTGTGTACTACATGCCACCACCACTAAAGAAAAGAAAAATGTTTCCTGGGAGAAATGGGTGAAAGGGGAATAAGACTTATTATTATTATTATTATTTTAAATTATTAAAGACAGCTCTAGAGAAAAACGTATTTTTAAAAATTATTAAAGACAGCTCTAGAGATGCTTCAGTTTAGGTCAAGCATGTCATACTATTAGAGGAGAATGCAGTCACCTTTGTAGAGTTATCATTTGAGCTCAAGAATACAAGAATAAGCCCTGGCTGGTGGCTCAGTGGATAAGGTGCCGACCTGCAAACCCAAAGGTCGCTGGTTTGATCCCCAGCCAGGGCACATAACCAGGTTGCAAGCCAGGTCTCCAGCCAGGTCCTTAGCTGGAGGCAGGTGAAAGGCAACCATACATTGATGTCTCTCTCCCTCTCTGCCTCTCTCCCTTCCCCTCTCTCTGGAAATAATAAATAAAATCTTTAAAAAAATTAGATGGAACTGGAGAGTATTATGCTTAGTGAAATAAGCCAGTCAGTGAAGGACAAATATCATATGATCTCACCCATTACGGGACAATAATGAACAAAACTAACAACAAGCAAAACAGAACCAAGTATATGAATACAAGGAATAGGCCTTCAGTGGTCAGGGGAACGGGGTAGGGGGGAGGGGGAGGTAGAGGCAAAGAAGGAGAGCAGCTTAGACAAGAACCTAGTATAAAGGAACCATGGACATGGACAACAGGTGGGATTGACTTTGGGGGGAATGGGTGGGTGGGGAGGGGGACAGAGGGGAGCAAAAAGGGGATGGATGTAATACAACAACAATAAAATTTAAAAAAAAATTAAAAAAAAAAGAATACAAGAATAGAGGGGAGAGGATGTATTTTCTGAAAACTGTAAATCACTTCTCATATTATGGGACAAATATTTATTACCTCCCACAACCATATTATTAATGAAGAGAGAAGAGAAGGAGAGGGGTGTTGGAAGATAATGTATCTGAAAGCACAGATTTAAGTTTAAAATTTCTTGAAATGAATGGGCTGGCTTTAGAGTAACCAGAAATTAAGTTGAAATCCTGCCCCATCCTCACTGTCTCCATCATAAAGAGAATCAGTGCTACACTAATAGAAAGTTGCCCTGGAAAAACATGCTTATGCACTATACCTCATAGAAGGATGGTCCTAGGCAGACTCCCAGAACTAGTTAATAGCAGGTTGAATACTTGGGTGAGGAGAAATTCAGAAACAAAGACAAGTAAGTCATCATCTCATTGACTAGTTCAGCCAAATGTACATTTTCTTTAAGGCCAGACCTGTAGTCATCAAAACTTTTTGATAAACTATAGCTTTAAGGACTCAGTGAGAAAACGCTAGACTGTTATCCTCACAAAGATCGGGTTTTTCTTTTTGTTTTGTTTTTTTTTAAAGTGTGTTTATAAGGATTTCTATATGGGAAAAAACTAAGAGCCCACAGGTAATGGAAAATTTCATTCATTAAACATACTTTATTTTTGAAGTGGTAGAACCTAGGTAACACTCAGGCTACCAAATCAGAACAAGAAGAAAGATATAGGAATGAGACTTTTAACTGGGCAATGTTTGACTAGAAAAACACTAAGACAGTCTTGGTCTCCTTGGAGTTTCAGACCAGTAGGCCTCTGCGTCCTGACTGTGAAGGATCCATGGGGTCATGTGAAGTGGCTCAGGTAGACACCGAATAAACTGTTTTTTAGCATCACAACTGAAGAATTTCAAGGATAGGGAACCTGCATCTTTTACAATGGCCTGCAAGCAAACCTGCCTGAGCCTTGACCCAGATAGACACATTATCTTTATTATCCTGGACAGTAAACAAACCAGACTTCTGCTTCATAGAAAGATACTACATATATCTTCCAAAGCTGTTAACCAGACATCCTTGAAAAGATAGTGCCTCCAGTCACAAATTGTGCAGAAATGTCAGGCACCAATGGAGATTTTTCTCCTAAACAGCCTGACATTAACAGAGGTTGTTGATGGTATGCCATCTTCTTCACCGCTCCTTCCCTGCCACCCACTGGGGTCACTCCAGGATGGTAGTCAGAGAGCATAATGTGGATGCGAGTTATACCCTGCTCTTGAGGTAATGCAGATCTGGGAGTGTTTTTCCTGCCCATAGGGCTACATACTGATGTTAGGGAACCATTCATTTGACCTTAAGGCCCATAGAAAAAGAACAGGTCTATAATTCAGTTATTATGTGAGTTGCCTTCATATTGAGGAACATGAATAAAAATCTCACCAGTTTTCCTTTTTCTGCCTTTCTTTCTATTTCTTCCCATTCCTGAAATGTCTCCATGAGATAGCAGTCACTCACATCCTTAGTCTCCTGAACAGAGAAGGATTACATGCCCTTCTAAATAGCTCAAAATGTCTACTATCTATGAAACCCTTTGGGCTCCAGAGCGAAAGAACAACAATTTGAGGCCTGGCTGGTAGTACAGTGGATAAGGTGCTGGCCTGCGAGCCTAAAGGTTGCTGGTTCTATTCCCTACTCAGGGCATATAACCAGGTTGCAAGCCAGGTCTCCAGCCAGGTCCTTAGCTGGAGGCAGGTGAAAGGCAACCGTACATTGATGTCTCTCTTCCTCTCTGCCACTATTCCTTACCTTCTCTCTAAAAATAATAAAATCTTAAAAAAAAAAAAAAAAAAAAAAAGTACAACAACTTGGGGCATCTAGTTTAGTTTTAAATGATGGTTTGTGACATGAGCTTGCAATCAGATTCTCATAAAAATGAAAGTCAGAGTTGACTTTTGTATTTGAATTCCCATGTTATGAATGCTTTAGTGAAACGAAAGTGGGTGTGGGATCAGGGAGAATCAAATACAGTTCTGTTGTTACATGCATGACGATAAGCACGTGAACAGATCAAACCTAGGTCTCACTCTACTTGTCTGTAAACTGGAGGTAAAAATACCTATATCTTGCTATAATTATGGGGATTAAATAAGAAAATATTTATAGCACACTTTGCACATTGCCTAGCTCTATAAATAATTGTTGTTATTGGCTGATCCTGTCACTCTCAGGAAGCCATAAAATTTCATGTGGTGAGTGCAGGATTTACTTAATTTACTGCCTGTCCTGAGAGCCATTCTTATAGTTGCTAGTAAATCAAGAAGTCAACTCCCACTCTGCACTCTCAACATCATGGAGATGTGTTGCTACTCTCTGATACTCAATTTGACTTTGCTTCTTTGGTGGCCAAAAGTGTGTTTGTTCACCTAAATAATGAAATTCAAAAAAAAAAAAAAAAAAAAAAAAAATGACGCCAATAAGCAGTGAAGAGCTGCTAAGAAACTGGGTCTCCGCAGAGTTTGATCACCTATGAATACTTTAGCTCCTAGTACAGTATTCCTTTTTAAAAATCTAAAAAAAAAAACAAACAAAAAAAACACTATCCTTTTCCAATTTCATATAACATATAGTATGATTGTGCTTTAAATGAAGGCTCCCTTCTAAGCACATGAGTTCCTAAAACCTGCAGCTTATGTAGACTAGAACTTGAGTTCTAAGCACTAAAGCCCTATAATACCATCATGTTCTTTACCCATAATCTTTTACATCAACAAAGCAGTTAAAACAGTAAACGCTTGAAGATGAAGAAACCAGGCTCAGGAAAGGTATTAAGTTGTCCAGCTCCTTTCACATTCAGTAAATTATCGCATGTCTATAGTTGAGTCATTAAGTCACTGAGCAAATATTTATTGAGATTCCACCATGAGCAAATTACTATCCTGGCCCCCAGTGATACCTACATGATTAAGAGCCGGTAACCAAAGTCAGAGAACTTACTACTAAAAAGAAGGGAGAACACAGCTTTTATTGCACTTGCCAGCATCCACGCACAATACTAGGTCTTCCTAAATACTATCTATGTAAGGTAGTATTCTTTTGTTTTCATGTAACAAGAAACCAGAATCTTTATGTAGTTAATACAGATAAAGTGATTTTAAAAATGTCTGACACCTAGTAAATACACATTTAATTTCATCTATTATTAATGCTTAGCACACTTCTCCCTAGACTCTTAAAAAGCTTTAGTAGAGCTATACATAAATTAAATGTGAAAAGAGTGAATTCTGCCCCAGAATAAGGAAGAGTTTTACAGAGAAAGTTTCACTTAAGCTGAAACTTAAGCTTGACCATAAGAAGCTGGCCGAATAGGTAAAGAACGTCTTTTAAGGCAGAGAAAGTAACATGTACAAGATGAAAAAGCTTGAAGAGCAGAGTGACTCCTCTGTACAATGGGGTAATAAGGTGTCATTGAAAAGAAGATACAATTTATGTATTAAATGACATGTTTATCAATGAAATGTTAGGGTTACACAATAGCAGGCTCTCATGCAATTCTTAGGTAACCGCAATATTTGAGTGTTTTATAAGAACATCATCAACTTTTAAAAGTAAATGAGAAATTACACAATCAGGGAATAGGCAGTTGTTTGTTTTTTTTACAGGAGGAATGGTGAATAGTGAAGTGGAATTACAATTTAGGGTCAGATTGCATGCTATGTTAAGGACTTTGGTCCTTATGTTCTAGATGCTATCAGTATTTGATAGGCCACAGCTCATGGGCCAAACTTGGTTTGCCACTTGTCTGTGTAAATGAAGTTTCATTGGAACACAGCCATGCACATTCATGCACAAATATTCAATCGCTGCTCTTGCACTAGAGCAGCAGAGTTGAACAGTCGTGAGTGGTCCCCAAACCCTTAAATACTTACTACCTAAAGTTGCACAGGAAAAGTTGACCCCTGCTCTAAATAACAGATATCAAAATAGGTTAGTGGCATCCTCAAAACTGTTTATTAGCAAGATTGCACCAACAGAGCCTGAAAATAGCTATCTGATGTTAATCATGATAATTATGTTATACACTTTACTCTGCCTTATAGAAATTTCTCAGTAATTCTCACACCATCCTTCAAGTACATACAAGTATGATTATATCCTGTTTAAAAAAAAATCAAGAACAAGACACACAATTATTAAGTGGAGGGAACTTTGTCCTGTTCACTGTCCTATCTCCAGTACCAAGGACAGTGTCCAACACATCAACAGGCATTTATCTAAATAAACATAGAACAAATACAAAAAGGAATCAATGAATACACAAATGAATGAATGGAAAATTTATATGGGAATAGAGGCAGCCTTTCAAAGTCCTGCTGCAGAACCAGCCATCCCAGCTCCACTATCCTGCCAGTGCTTCAGGGAGTGACTTCCTTGAAATTTCCATGTCATCTTGGGAGCTAGGAATCAGGCAACCCCAACCAGAATGGACAGATCCTCCTCCCCCAAGGCTGCCTCACTCCCCTGTATTCTGCTAAAGAGAGTTATCACTTCATTTATCTACCATTTGTTTTTGCTGTATTAGTGTGCTCCGCTTCCTTCCAATTTCTCACATCTGTTTAATATCTGCTTTGTAGCTCCAAGCAGTTTTGGGGGTCCTTCCATTGCTAAAGGGATTCGTCTCCCTCAAGCAGGATGCCCTCCATCACCTGTATTGGAGACAGGTTTGCTTGTTGTCAAACGTTGCTGTTGTATAGTTTCTATCTAGTTCTTAGGCTGCTCATTCATCTGCACCAGCCCTTGAAAGCTGACAGGATGAATTGCTTGCTTTCCAGGCCTTAATGTTTATCTCCCTTTAGATCGCACCATCTGCTATAATTTGGCAGTTCAGGTAAGTGCATTTTTTTCCCTGCTTCTTTCAGTTTCTCAGCCTCCTGCAGGTATTGCTGCTTCTCTGTTCTCCTTTTCTCAGATACCCTCTCCTTAGAACGGGTGGGCTTTATATTGAAACTGATGGCTATGCCTGGAGCTGTTCTTCCATGCTCTCTGTCATGCTCTGTATTGCACAGATTCAATCAGTCCACTGGGGCCTTTGCATAACGGAGGCAAAAATGTCTGTGAAATCAGAATCAGCAGTGTCCTTTCTTCATTCCACTTCTTATCTATTGTTTCACCATACCATTAGTTTCTAAGCCAGAGGTGGCAAGGTGTGGCCAGATCTCTTTGGATTATCCTGAAAATGACTCAGAATCTGGAAATTTGATTAAAGAATAGGAAACCTGCCTTCCTTTCCTAATTCAGAAGAAATGGTACCCGCAGGGCTAGTGTTGCTCTTTGGCAGGAGTGTATTCTCAGCCACATACTTTGATGCTGTTCATACTGTCAGTTTTTTTAGTTTTACCATTCATGCAATCAACCTTTACATCTAATCAGTATAAAGTCTTTAGAGTTGCTCTGTATGCCTAGATTTTGTAGCACTGGAGCTTTGTCAGACTCCGGTGTAAAGCCAAATTTCTAAAGTCCTTTTATAGAAGTCAGTAAACTTTTTCTCTAAAGAGTAAGAGAATAAATATTTTAGGCTTTGTAAACCATCTGTTCTCTATCTCAATCACTCAGCTGCCATATAGAGTGAAGGCAGCCACAGACAAAACTAAACAAATGTGTGTGGCTATGTTTCAATAAAACTTTATGTAAAAAGAGGCAGCCAACAACATTGATGCATGGGCTATAGTTTTCTGGCCCTTGTTTCAGAGCATCATCTCTGGTTTTGAAACATCTGTGGTGGATCCACTTTGTATTACTCTTTCATTAAGGAATAGTCAAAATATATATATTTTTATATTAACTGGTAGTCCACCTACTTCCATAATAATTAAATGCTATCTTAGTAGCTCTAAATAAATGATTTCTGAGAGCACTGAATATGTTTTCTAGGTTTGACACCTTTATGGTCTTTATGAACTTTAATGAAACATTATGTATGTACTATACTATATCCTTTAAATATTGTTTATAAGAGTGAATAATAAACCCTAGTGAGACCAGTTGCCTATGTGACTCCCTATTCTAACTCAGTTCCCTTGGGAGCTACATGATCTACTCCAAGTTACAGTGGAGCCATTGAGCGCACTATAAGAGAACAGAGTCGCTCAGTGGCCTCCCAACGACCATGTCCCCTGAGAATGACATGGCACTAGGGAAAATCTGCTTCACATTTGTTTACCACTCTACATTAGTTTCAACAATCAATGCAGTCAAAACACAACTAAATCTTCCTGGAGATATTTCTAGATGAAGTACTAAGTGCTAGTCAGGCACTATATGTATATATAGTACACACACACACACATATATATATATACACACACATATATATGTATAGTTATATATGTGTGTATATGTATATATATATATATATATATATATATATAATTAGTTTTCTGAGAATTAAAGAAAATGTACATGACCTAATATCATATTATATTAAAGTTCTTATATATAATTTCATATAAATCTCTAATTATCAGAAAACATAACTTTACAGATCAGCAAACTGAGACTTAGATGTTAAGCAGCAGGTCCAAATTATACAATTTCAATGTCTCTGCCTCTAAACCATATTTTAATCACTATATAAGTTTTCCTTAATGTGATGTTTTTATGTATTTATTTTCTTCCATACATACCATAAAAGAACTCTTTGGCTTAGTATTTGATGCAAGCATGATGATCAACAAATTTTTCTTGAATAATGAAAATTTTCTTCTCCCAGATTTGGCTCTCTTTTCAGGAACCTTGCTTCAGTTAAAATCACTTAACCATTCACTCAAATATCCAAGCTCTAAGCCACAGAACCATCCATCTATTCCTTTACTTTCCTCACCTTTAGATCTCTATCCAGTTGATCCCTGTGTAAGCTCTGCTGGCTCAGGGTACCTCAGTATTTGGTCAAACATTATTCTGGATGTTTCCACTGAGGGCATTTTTTGGATGAAATTGACATTTAAACTGGTAAACTTTGAGTAAAGCACACTGCCCTCCATAATGAGGGTGGGCCTCATCCAGCTAGTTAAATCCCTAAACAGAATGAAAACAGACCTGTCCCCACCCTCCACCCCTGGTCAAAAAGGAATTCTACCAACAGTGGCCTTCAGATTTGAACTGCCACATCAACTCTTCCCTGAGTTTTTTATTCTGTTTATCTGGAGAAGCATGACTAATACTGTAACTAATTTTCATAAATTCTTTCTGTGAAATATTCTTCAGTCACTGACTTCTACATATCTGCAGAATCAAATGAGGACCCCTTGACATGATGTTACAGGTCCTTCACAGACTGGGTCCAGCTCTCCTGACCAGTCACCCACCCACTCCCACCCACCCACCCAGTCTCAATACACCAATCAGAAATCATGGGTCTTAAAACTGTTTTTAGATTCATATTTTGTGTTGACAAATGTTCTTCTAGATATCTGAGCAAGAATTCCAACTACCATATGTACAGTCAAGTGAATTAAAAGCAAAGAATGAGTTCAGCTTTTCCTAAGAACCCTTTCCTTGTTCCTGTGGTTCACAGAAATCTATGTATGCCATTTTGACTCTACTGACACAATAAATGAACAACCAGTTGAAAGTAAAACAGGAAATTGTCTACTTGCTCAATCAACACATTTCCAAGGCACTATTGTGACTACATTTTCATTCACCTTATATTTTTCACTTGACTGACACCATATTCCAGTTACATGTTCATTGGGTAGCCTTCAGCAAAGAGATAATATGAGACAGGGGCCCGTAAAACTTACAGGGTAATTTTAAAGTCTTTTGCTTCATGTTGCATTGAATTTCATCAGACTGATTTCTGACTACCTGTCATCTATGTTTCTTTTGTTCATTAGAATGTAAGATTAGAGTTGCTTTAAAATTCCCTTTGGTGAATTGTTGAAAACTGCTAAATGTTATCAAAAGGTCACGGAAATACATGTACCAGTAGCTTTCAAAGTTAATAGACAGCATAGTCAATTCTATATCTGGAAAACAGCCCAGTGAAAAATCCAGGTATAATACTGCCAATGTTCATTTGTTTGGCAAAGAAAATTAAATTTCTCTCCACTTTGCTAAATCTAGGAATATGAGTACAAAAATTAATATAACATACTCTCTACCCTTAAGGAGCTTATAGACACAGGGGAAAAAAACCCAGCCAAGTTAGCAAACCACAGTTCTTTGTATTATAACTAATGTTTTGTGGACCTAGAAGAAGGTATAAGTAAATGTAGGGAGTGGTCGAGAAAGGCCTCACCAAAAGGGAAACAGAAGTGATTTTGGGCTGAGTCAAAGGGTATCACTTAGTTGAACATCTGGCTTTCTTTACAGAACTGATTTTCATAGTTTGGTGCCCAAACCAACAGTCTCAGCACTATCTAGGAATTTGTGAGAAATGCAGATTTGGGCCTCCTGAATCAGATACTGTGGGGGTGAGTTCAAGCAATCTGTATCTTAGCATGCCCCCTGGATGATTCTGATTCATGCCTAAGTTTGAGAGCCACTGGCTTAAAGAAAGGTTCACAGCCCACAGCTCAGCACAACTTGTGTCTGAGTGAGGGGTGGGGGCTGGCTGTTGAGGGGGCCAAGAGAATCGAGAACCATAGACTAAGGCCAGATGATAAAGAATTATAAAACCTCCCTAGAAAATTAAAATGTTATCCTCTACATTATGGGGAGGCATTAGAATGTTCTAGTTAAGAAACTATGATGGTTAGATTTGTGATATTAGATAAGTAACTGTGGCAGCAGTCAGAAGATGAATTCATAATATGCAGGCAAGGGGGGAAATAAGAAACAGTTGTTCAAGTCCAAGCCACAGGTATGTTGAGCCTGAATTGTATAGCCAGTGGCATTGAGAATGGAGAAGAAAAGATGGTTTTGAGAGTCCTTTTGAATGAGAAATTGCTGGTACTGCTTTTTGACTAAATAGCTACTAGAGGAAAGAAAGAGGTTCACCTCCTTAATTGTTGGGTACATTTTGCCTCTCACAAACTGAATGTTCAAACCACTTTGAAATGGAATGAGGAAGAGAAAATCTTTGCAAGTTGGTAAGTCAGGTGAGAGATAAGAGGGCACTTAAGGAAGAAATAACTTTTGATGTCTGAGTTTGGGTGCTTTGAGGTGTCTGCTAAACTATCTATAGCAAAGGTCAAGTAGAAAACTTATGTTGGTATTTTTTAAATCTTGCTCTTTTTTTGCTATTTTCTATTTGATATTTGGAGTACTCTTATTCAAAAAAAAAAAATTACACATTTCATATGAATTTCAATTCACAATAAAAATTCCAGATAAGAACTTTGGCTGTCTGTATTACCATGTTCACTTGATGAATCTTTCTGGAAACAGCTAGAGCAAATGGCAGCAGCACTCTCAAAACTTGGTATCATAATTTTGGTCAGCTGGGAATTGTATAGACAGGAAGACACTAGTATAACTGCTAGGAACTTTAATAGTTTCGTGTAATCTTTGATTCTGATGACTTTTTAAGGTGATAATCTAATTATAGTCAAGTGAGGAGAACACTTTTTTAGTTATCAGCCCTGTTCATCTTTCTATGATTTTCAGAGGAAAAACTTTTGTCGTCCACATGTATATTCTCCAGATGAGCACAGTTCAGCAAGTAGGACATAGGAGAGAGAGCCCATCATTTCAGCCACCTAAAAAATCCCTCTGGAAGACCTTGTTGGCAGATTGACTGAGCCACTTCCATACCTGTTTCATGCATGAATCTGAATTTTCTCTTTTTTCTGTCCACTTCCAAAATTTACTGACTGGGTAAGGATGTCAAAATAAAGTCCTGTAAAATCTGAGTCCTTGCTCTCACAGTCAACAAAATCTAAAAAGAGCCCTGGCTGCTGGCTTAGTGGATAGGCTGCTGCTTTGATTCACAGCCAGAGCAACATAACCAGGTTGCAAGCCAGGTCTCCAGCCAGGTCCGTAGCAGGAGGCAGGTAAAGGCATACATTGATGTTTTTCTCCCTCTCTGCCTCTCTCCCTTCCCCTCTCTCTAAAAGTAATAAATAAAATCTTTTTAAAAACTATTTAGCTCTGGCTGGTAGCACAGTGGATAAGGTGCCGGCCTGCGAACCCAAAGGTTGCAGGTTCGATTCCCCAGCCAGGGCACATAACGAGGTTGCAGACCAGGCCTCCAGTCAGGTCTGTGGCTGGAGGCAGGTGAAACACAACCATACATTGATGTCTCTCTCCCTCTCTGCCTCTCTCCCTTCCCCTCTTTCTAAAAATAATGAAATAAAATCTTAAAAATATATATTTAAAGGCCCTGGCTGGTGGCATAATGGATAAGGCGCCGGCCTGTGAACCCAAAGATCACTGGTTCGATTCCCAGCCAGGGCAACATAACCAGGTTGCAAGCCAGGTCTCCAGCCAGATCCATAGCTGGAGGCAGGTGAAAGGCAACCATACATTTATGTTTCTCTCCCTCCCTGCCTCTCTCCCTTCCCCTCTCTCTGAAAAATAATAAAATCTTTAAAAAAGAAAAAAAAAAAGAAAAATATATATTTAAAAAAATCTAAAAAGACTCTAAAAATTACTATTCCCCTTAGAGCAACACTACTTACATTTAGAATTTGGAGACAACCTCATGACCACACAGAAAAGAGGGGCCTATATCTTCTCTACTTTCAACTACAACACTGGAGTGACAGTTAAGGTTACTGAATGGGCTATTCTCTGCATGACCTGGGGTGAGTTACTTAGCCTCATTCTTAATGTAGAAAAAATTTCTCCACCAATCTGTGGGAATAAAAGGAGCTAGAGCAAGTAAAGTATTTTTCTATTATGCTTTCATATTGTTTCAAAATAGTCCTCATTCATTTCAATATTGAGATCTCCTGCAATGTTTTAATTTATTGTTATTCACCTCATTTCAACAAGATTTGTATAATTTCTAAACAATAAGATGACAAAAAATAATCAACTTGTTGTAGATGCTTAACATCTGTTGAGCATTTACTCAATAGATACATTAAGCATTTACTCAGTCTGGGCATTCATTATTTTTTCTAATATTTGTATAGGTGTTTGAAGTATTCTTTCAGAGCAATCCAGTAGGAAAGACTTATTCAGAACTTTCTTTTACTAAAGATTGAAAAAACCTATGTTTATTACTTTCAGATTTCATTCAGGTTCTATTCATGGCTACAAATTGTCCTGGTTTTAATTTATGCTACAAAGGTTGCCCAATTCATTGTTATTAGCAACTGAATCAATCAACCTAATAATCTATCCAAATTTCAATGTCTGAAGAATGTTTGTGTTTCATTTGAATATTCTAAAATGTGCCTCTACCTTAAAATTATCTGGAAGAAGAATATAAAATTTCCTTGAGCTGGACCTACTGAACATTTGCCTAGAATCTCACATGGGGCAAAACCGTTAGAATTCATATATTTTTAAATCCCAAATTATTCTCCTATAGAGATGATTGCATTGGCCCAGAGCATAACCAGTTCTCTTCATTCTGTTTCTAGAGATAAAGCAGATCCCTTGCTCTTCAACTGTAGCCAACCTATTTTGGCTTTTCCTTCTTGCAATTACTTTACTTCTCCTTTTGATATGGCTGTTAGAAAAGAATCCCCAGGCATATACCTTTATGGAATAGTAAATCCTTAATTTCTATTTCCCATTTCCTAAATATGAATATTATTAAATCAAAAGCTTTAAAATGATATATTAAACCATGTCCTTCTACCATCATAACTATTCTCTATTTTTTGTCATATTTCTATTGGAAGTTTAGATCTCAGATGTTACTATGGATGGAAATTCTTAAGTGGAACTTTGTTACCACTTAAAGATAGATGTAGTTTTCTGTTCTTATATGATCCATTTATACTCATCATCAAAGTGAACTACGGACTCATTTTGGAAAGAAAATATATCCAACAGACCATAATTCCCCCAGACCTTTATTTATTTGATTTCCGCTCCTTGGGATCATGGCCTCATGACATTCATTTCTCAGTTCTGTGAGCCTCCCAGGAAATAGCATTCATAAAAATCATTTCATAGCAGACTCCAATGCCAATGCAACAATAAAATATTCCAGCACATTCTCACACTGAAGGCAGCCACAACTACTGCTGCTGCTGCCTGTTTCTGCTGCTGCTGCTGCTGCTGCTGCTTCTCCTCCTTCTCCTCCCCCTTCTCCTCCCCCTCCCTCTCTTCCTCGTCCTCCTTCTTTTTTATTTTTACATGGAAAAGATATCTTTCAGTAAAGACATCAAAGATACCTGTAGCATAGACTATATAGCAATCCTTTTTAATAGAGGTGTCCTTGGATGTCAAACTTGAATGTAAACTAAATAGACCTTTAATAATTTCAGTAAGAAAAGATTAAGGATACTATCAATACATAAATCCTGCAATTCTTTTTTTTCCCAAATACAAAAGTAATTCTAAATATAAAACTGGAGGAAATTCCCATCCAGAAAATATAAGTGGATTTTTAGTGGGCCTGAGTTCTTCAATCTGTCTCTCTGAAAGCTGACCATGAAATCATCCCCTTTTTTCTGAGAAGAAAATGTTTTACTTCTCTTGCTCTGTTGAGTCTCTTTCCACTATGAATTTTCTATGCCATAAAGCCCTCTAATTCCTTCCTCTCCCATAATTCTACCTTTTATTACCCTTAGCTATAAGTACAATATACTTATATTTAGTCATCCAACAGGTGACATCAAGTTCCACTTTTTAGGGGGACAGGGAGGGAAAGCTGTTTTAATTCAGGGAGAAGCTTCTACAAGACATTCAGAGTTTTGCAGATAGACTTTTTGGCACATATCTTCTGTGCTTTCCAATATATATCATAAACAAACAAAAGCCAGGGTCCCTTTCTCTGACTGCATAATGCAAAGTGCCCTCTGATGTTCTTTGATTTTGTTGTGTGAATATGAGAGGCAAGAGGCTGAATAGTTAGAGCACATTTACCCCCTTGCTTGTGTGTACTCATATAACATAGTTAGAGCATAACTTTCTCCATTGTTCAACTTCTTATTCATTCTGTCTTCATCAACACAGCGATAGTCACAAGAGAGAAAACCATTGAACATTTTGTTGTGTTTGAAGGAATTGGTAGAAAAACTAATCTTACAAATTAAGGTAAATGAGGGCTTTATGAAATATATAATTTTGAGCTACACTAAGCAGCCACAGTAGAATTGAAAGATACATGTAATTGTGTATTATAGTACCTGGTCTTTTACACTAACTATTTGATAAACTTGGACATAGAACAAAGCCTTCTTAGGTAGTGGTTTCTTTATCTACATAATAAACAGGTTTGAGTAATAGTCTTCATGGTGCTCATAGGTCCAGAATTCTGATTTGAACGTCAGAACAGTAATTGGTCATTATGATTGCTCTTAATACTTTCCTTTTACTCCAAAGCTAATCATTTTCTTCTTTGCTCTTTAATTGTTCATATATGACTCATGTCTTAAAATCCTAATAAATCAAATTTAAACTCAGTTTCAAAGGTTTGAGATTATACATTCTTGCCTAGAATCTGGCAATTGAGTTTTTCTTCAACTCTTCAAATATTTTTTCAAAAGACAGTAAATTGAATACACCTCCATTCAATAATTTAAGAATATTTATTGAATTCTCTATTTTATTCCTAATTCTTTTCCCTAAAATATCTAAAAGCAAATTTTCATTGAAGGAAAGCAGAACATATGACCCCAATTTTGAATTATTTTGACCTGAAAGTACTCAAGATGTAGCAGACTCAAGAAAAATAATTACCTTTCCCTTAAATTTCTAGAAGAATTTAGATGGGAGCCTGGCTGAAAGAAAGAGAGGAAGAAAGCATGCTCTTACCAGAGATAACTTTTATCTGAGTGACATACCTATATGACAGGACAAACATCTAATGACCAAACATCTGCTTTTGTTATTGTCATGAATTATCCTCCTCCATTTGACTCCCCTGGCCCCTATCCCATTTCTTAGCTCAGGATGTCATATAAGCCACGTGGCCTGACTTCCTCTTGGGTGTTCTATTCATATGGGGTTCTTGTATGTACATAATTAAATTTGTTTTTCTCCTGTTAGTGTCTGTGTCAATTAATTATAAGACCAACCAAAATAACCTAGGAGAATAGAGGAAAGATTTTCCTTCCCAACACACTTATGATACTTTACTTCAGAATATTTCAGCAGTCATTGCCTAAAAGTGACAACTCTTTGTATAAACATAATAACTTCATCACAGCTAAAAAGGAAACAACAATTCAAAAGTATCTTCTAACATACAAACCACATTTACATTTCTCCTGTTATTCGCAAAATGACTTTTATAGCTGTTTTATCAAAACCTGTAATGCAATTAAGGTTTGCAAATTTTGTCACCATCAAGCCCAACAAAAATGCAACCATCTGCAGAACACTTTGTAGTTCATACCAACTGATTTTGGGCAGGCAGAAGCTAACCTTGTTCTGCACCAGAATCCCTCCCAAGAGGCACCAGAACCAACATACCCAATGGCTAGCTTCAGACCACAACCAGAGCACCATCCAACCACCTCCACAAATGGCACACCTAAAGGGTGGAATCAGTAGGCACCAGAGCCCCACTAAAATAAATCCTGCTTCATAGTGTCAGCTCCTGCAAAATAGCTCCCCTGCTGCAGTCACAGCCAGTCCTCACAACCAATTAACCTGAGGGTCAATCCCTGTCACTGATGTGCTGAAAGCAGCCAAGGCTCAACTGCATCAGGAGGGCACATACAACTTATACAAGGGACATGCCTAGAGCACCTGGCTTAAGTGACCAGGGACTTGTGCCACTGAGCACCACAAGATGCCTGCTACAGGAGGCCACTCTATCAAGACCAGGATATGTGGCAACTCTACCTAATAAATAGAAACAAAGGAAGGAAGGCAACCAAAATAAAAATATTTCAAGTGAAAGTACAGAACAAAACTTTAGAAGAGAATTAAACAAAATGGAGATCATCAACCAGATGTGAAGTTCAAAACACTGGTGATAAGGATCCTCAATGATCTCAGTGAAAACGTCATGAAATGAAAATGGAGGTAGAAAAACAAAAAATAACCAGTTAGAAATGAAAAATACAATAACAAATGTTGAACACATCAGAAAGAGAAGAGAGAGATTCAGAAATTAAAAAACTACTTAACAAAAAATGTCAAAAAACGTTCTAACCTGGTGAAGGAAAAGCACATATAAGCCTAGGAAGCACAGAGTCTCAAGTAAGATGAACCCAAAAAGGTCCACACCAAGGCGCATCATAATTAAAATGCAAAAGGGTTAAGGACAAAGAGATCCTCTTAAAAGTAGCAAGAGAAAAGCAGTTAGTTACCTACAAGGGAGCTCCCATAAGACAGTCAGTTGATTTCTCAACAGAAACTTTGCAGGCCAGAAGAGATTGGCTTATAATATTCCAAGTAATGAAAAGCAAGCAATTACAAGCTTACCCAGCAAAGCTATCATTTAGAACCTAAGGACAGAAAAAGAGATTCCTAGACTTGAAAAAGCTACAGGGGTTCATTACCACCAAATGTTACATGGACTTCTTTAAAAAGAAGAAAAATATGAATAATAAAATGGCAATAACTACATATCTATCAACAATTACTTTAAATATAAATGTATTAAATACTCCAATCAAAGGACATAGGGTAGCTGAATGGGTAAGAAAATAAGACCCTTACATATGCTGCCTATAATAGAGTCACTTCAGATCTAAAGACACATAGACTGAAAGCAAAGGGAGGAAAAAAATATTTTAGGAAAATGGAAACAAACAAACAAAAAAACTATGGTAGCAATAATTATTTCAGACAAAATAGACTTTAAAATGAAGGCTGTAACAGGAGACAAATGAGACACTCCTGGGTATTTATGCAAAGAAACCCAAAATACTAATTCAAAAAGACACATGTACTCACGTGTTCATTACACCATTATTTACCGTAGCCAAGTGACCATCAATAGATGAATGGATAAAGAAGATGTATATATATTATTCAGCCATAAAAAATAATAAAATTTTGCCATCTGCAACATGAATGGACATAGAGGCTATTAGGCTAAGCAAAATAAATCAGGCAAATACCATATGATTTCACTTATATGTGGAATCAAAAAATAAACAAAATAGAAACAAACTCCTAGATACAGAGAATATTTTGATGGTTGCCAGATGGAAGGGAGGTTGGGAGATGAAAGAAAAAAGTGGATGGGGGATTAAGAAGTACAAATTGGTAGTTACAAAATAATTACCAGGATGTAAAATAAAGCATATGGAATATAGCTAATAATATTGTACCAACTATTTATGGTGTCAAACTTATCAGGGTGTACAAAGTTTACACACAAAACTTACTTAAATGTATCAATTTCTGTGTCAATATATTAAAACTTGATCTATAGTTAAGCCCATCTGTTACTGATTATTATAAAGGGTTGATTTTTTAATCTCTTTACATCAAATTTAATTTTTGAATATTTAACATCTTTATGTAATTCTAAATACAGATGATATCAAATATTCTCAAAACTTTTTCATTAATGTTTCTATTCTCCTAAAGCACCTTTAGATAAACATTATTATTAGTTCGTTTTACCTTTATGTATTTTTTTGGAAAAAATAAAGCAATTTCACTTTATACTCTGTTGCATCTTGCTTTTTAAACCAAACAATGTATACAATAAGTAAATTCATATCATAAGGATCTTTTTTGGTTTTGTCTGTTTGTTTACTGACTCCATACTGTTATGTTCTATGGATACAGCCTAAGTTATTTAAAAGTCTCCTAGAGGGGGACAGAGGGGAGCAAAAAGGGGATGGATGTAATACAACAACAATAACATTTTTTTAAAAATACACACAAAAAATAATAATAATAAATAAATAAATATATAAAAGTCTCCTAGAGATATGCATACATATGTTACTTTATGTTTCTGTAGCTACATCTTCAAACTTATCCTGAAGGCTTATCAGCATCAAAGGTTAAATGTGTATGTCATTGTGTGGCATTTTGCCCAATGCTCCTCCATAGAAATTGTAGAATTTGCATTCCATTCTGCAGTGGCTGAGAGTGCCCTGCAGTCTCAGTGAGCATGTCATTTGGATTTTTAATTCTAGCACTTGGAGAAGTAAGAAATGATATCTCATTGAAGTTGTAATTTGTGTTTTTCTTATTACATTTAAAGTTCTTTAAAAGGTACTTGCATATACTTCTATATTTAGTTTTTTTTAATATTTTAATACTTTATACTTTTAAAGCAGTTTTAGGTTCTTAGGGATATTGAGCAGAAAGTACAGAGAGCTCATAGATAACCACTGCCCTGCATATGTACAACCTCTCCTGCTGTCAGCATTCTTACCGGTGTGGAGCATTTGTTACAGCTGAGGAACCTACCTCGGACATATCATTATTACCCAAAAATCTATAGTTTACATTAGGATCCACTCTTGGTGTTATATGTCTATGTATGACTTTTGACAAATCCATCATGACAAGTATCCACCACTATAATATCATACCTAACAATTTCATGGCCTTAAAAATCCTCTCTGTTCTATTTATTCTTTCTTCCCCGCTGAATTCTGGCCACTACTCTTTTTATTGCCTCCGTAGTTTTACCCTTTCAGAATGTCATATAGTAGAAATCCCAGAGTAAGTAGCCTTTTTAGATGGGCCTCTTTCACTTAATAATAGTCATTTAAGTTTCCTCCATTTCACTTAATGGGTTGATAGCTCACTTCTTTAGAGTGCTGCATAATATTCCATTATGCGAATGTATTATAATTTAGTCATTAACTTTCTGAAGGACATATTGGTTGCTTCCGAGTTTTGGCACTTACAAATAAAGTAACAAATATCTATGTGCAGGTTTCTGTATGGAACTAAAGTTTGTCAGTTCATTTGGCTAAATACTAAAGAGTGCAATTGCTAGATTGTATGGTAAGAGTATTGTATAATTTTTCATGAACTAACAAACTATCTTCCAAATGACTACAGAATTTTCCATTTCTACTAGGAATTAATGGGAGTTCCTGTTGCTTTCCATCCTTGTTACCACTTGGTGTTGACAAGTGTTTTAAATTTAAGCCATTCAAGTGTGTAAAGGTCTTGCACTGCTACTTTAATTTGCAATTCCCTAATTACATGACACTGAACACTTTCATATGTTTATAGCTTCTTTGGTGAGATATCTATTCAGGTATTTTAGATATATTAAATATGGTTATTTTGTTATTGTTGAGTTTTAAAAGTTTATAGTTCTTTTTAAAGATTCTATTTATTATTTTTAGAGAGAGGGGAAGGGAGAGAGGCAGAGAGGTGAGAGACATCAATGTATGGTTTCCTTTCACCTGCCTCCAGCTACAGATCTGGCTAAAGACCTGGCTTGCAACCTGGTTATGTGCCCTGGCTGGGAATTGAACCAGCGACCTTTGGGTTTACAGGCTGGCGCCTTATCCACTGTGCCACCAGTCAGAGCCTAAAAGTTCATAGTTTTATGCCTTGCATTTAGTTCTCAGGTCCATTTTGAGTTAAATTTTGTCAACACAAGACCTGTGTCAACATTCATTTCTTCTCTTGTTTTGCATGTGGATGTCTAGTTATTTCAACACCATTTTTTAAAAAGCTTATCTTTGTTCTTAGTTCCTTTGTTCCTTTGTCAAAGGTAAGTTAACTACATTGATACAGGTCTATTTCAGAGGTTTCTGTTCTATTCCATTGTCCTGTTTGCCTACTGTTTAGCCAATTCTACACTCTGTTGATGATTATTGCCTAATAAATACTAAGTCTTCAAGTCAGGTATTGTCAGTCTTCTAACTTTGTTTTTCCTGTTCAGTATTGAGCTGACTATTCTGCATCTTTTGCTTCTCTATAGAAACTTTAGAACAAGTTTGTCAATATCCACAACATAACTAGCTGAAATTTGGGATTTTGGGGAAATCTGATATCTTAAAATATTGAGTGCTTCTATCTATGGATATGAAATATCTCTCCATTTATTTACTTCTTTGATAATTCTCATAAGAGCTCTGTAGTTTTCCTCATGTAGATTTTATATGTATTTTGTTAAATTCGTACCTAAGAAGCTTATTTGGCGGGGTACTAATAAATGGTATTGTTTATGATTTCAAATGTCAGTTCTCCATTGTTGGCCTATAAGTAAGCAATTGACTTTTGTACATAAACCTGGAATCCTGAAACTTGCCACAGTCACATTAGTTCCAGATGTTTCTATCAGTTCCTTCAGATTTTTTACAAAGATGATTATTTTACCTGCATTTATAGTTTTATTTCTTCCACATCAATATGCATACTTTTAAATTTTTATTGCATTAGATAGGACTTTCAGTGAAATATTGATTAGTGGTGGAAGAGACATCCTTGATCCTCACCTTAGCAGGAAAACTTTGAATGTCTTACAATTGATTATGTAGAGTTTTATAGGTATAATTGATTAAGGTGAGGAATTTCTCCTTTATTTCTAATTTGCCAAAAATTTTTATCATAAATGAGTTAGATTTTGTCTCATGTACTTTATGCACCTTCTGAGATAATTATATGATTTTTTTTCTTTAACCTGTTAATGTGGGGGATAACATTAGTTCATTTTTTAATGAGTTTTATGTTGAACAACCCTTGTGTATCTAGAATTATTTATTTATATTGTTTATTCTATTACAGTTGTCCCAATGGTATAAATTCTAATTGGTGATAATGTATAATTCTGTATCTTGCTGGATTTGATTTACTAATATTTTATTGAAGATGCTGGTCTGTAGGTTTCATTTTATTTTGTATGCTCTTTTTTCTTTTTTTTCAATGTCTGTATGGTTTGTTATTAAGGTAATGCTGGTCTCACAAAATAATTTAGGAAATATTCCCTCTGTTTCTATCTTCTGGGAAATATTACAGAAAATTGCTGTAATTTTCTTCTTAAATATTTGGTAGAATTCATTAGCAAATCCATCTAGGCCTTGTACTTTCTGTTTGGGAAAGTTATTGATTATTCAATTTCATTAATAGATACAAGACAATGCAAATCATGTATTTCTTCTTGCATGAGTTTTGGAGGATTGTGTTTCTCAGGGTATTGGTCCACTTTATCAAATTTGGGGGCATAAAATTGTTCACATAATATTTACTTATTATCATTTTAATGTCCATGGGGCCTATAATAATTCCCCCTCTTTCATTTCTGATATTATTAGTTTGTGTTGTCTCTCCCACCTCCCCCCTCTTAGTTAGCCTAACTAAAATTTTATCAATTTTTTTTTCAAAGAATCAATTTTTTGTTTCACTGATTTTTGTCTATGATTTCCTATTCTCAATTTCATTAAGTTCTGCTCTAATTCTCTTTATTTTTTTCTTCTAATTACTTTGGATTTAATTTGCTTTTCTTTTTCTAGTTCCCTAGGATAGAAACTTAGATTATTGACTTCAGATCTTTCTTCTTTTCTAATATATGTATTTAACACTATTAATATTTCTTTAAGCGCCATTTTCCCCGCATCTTACAAAGTTTGATAAGTTGCATTTTCATTTTCATTCAGTTCAAAATGTTTAGTTCTCTGGATAATTTTTCTTTGACCTAGGTGTCATTTGGAAGTGTATTTTTAAGTTTTTGGGGATTTTATTGGATATCTTTTTAAAGTTTTTAATTTCTAGCTTAAGTTTTTACGGTCTGAAAAAAATATTGCATGATTTCTGGTCTATTAAATTTGTTAAGGTGTGTTTTGTGGCTCAGAATGTGATCTAGTTTGGTGACTGTTCTTGAGCTTGAGAAGAAGGTGTGATCTTTTGTTGTAGGGTGAAGTCTATAGATGTCAGTTACATCCAGTTGCTTGAAAGTGCTGGGTCTATCCATTTCTAATAGAGGGGCGTTAAAGTCTCCAACTGTACTGGTTAATTTATCTATATCTCTTTGCAACTCTATCAGTTTTGCTAACATATTTTAATGCTCAGCTAACTCCTGGGTCTTATTGAACGACAAGCTTCAAACAAGTACCTACAGAAAGAGACTGACCTGTGGTGATGGGGGTGGAAAAGATAAATGCTATCAAAGCTTGATTGTGTCAACATTGTGATCCACCTAGAGCCAAACCTGACGCTACCATTTCTTGTGTCCCTTGATCTGGTCTCCTATGTTTCCTGTCATATCTTTCTCAGACCTAAAGTGCTATAATGGTATAACATCAGAGCTTTAATACCTATTGTTATACCAAATTCACTGCTAAACAGGGAATGTCTCCCTTTCTCTATCCCTACAGCTCTCATTATTCAAGATGACAGAAATCAAGATAATCTGCTCTGTTTTTCTTCTGCCCATATACCTGATCACTGTAGGGTGAACTGAGCTCAACCCTCCCACATTTCGTGTTTTCTTATTATGAGCAATATCTCTATGTATAAGCAGACTGCATCAGTCAGGCATTCTTAGGAAGGAGAAAATGTGTCTTTATTGTAAAATTTGTATCGGAAGGCAGGTTTTCATTTGGTATATATGCATTGACTTTATCTGCGTTTTTCAAAAACAAGGGGTAAAGTATACGGTTTTAAATGAGGGATACCTAAGTGTTCTTCCCAATTGAATTCAGTTTAAATTTTATGAATTAAAGTAGCTGAGCCAAATGACATCCTGTCTAAAAAAGTTCCAGCATGCTCTGAATCCCAGCCAAAATGAATGATTTACAGGTCCTAAGTTCAGCCACCTCCCTGACTTTGTTCACTTTTGTTGTATCAGAGCTTCTTTTCCTGTCCTGTTCAAGTACAAGTAAAGATGCCTAACCCCTGGCCTCCACCACTTTTCCCGGGAAGAGAGAACTTTCACTTTTTTTCCTATACTATTTTCAGGACATTTTTTGTTTCCCCTTCAATTTTTTAAGTGCAAGTCTATAATTTTCAACACTAGATTACTAAACCTTGGAGAGCAGAATTCACACTGCTTGGCTCTGAAATCTCTATAGTACTTAACTCTAAAACCTCCTAGCTTACCATAAATATTCTATTAAATCCTAAATATATATACAAATACACAAAACCACATAACATTTATCTATCTATTTTGTAGTTCTTTCCATGGATTCAATAAATTGCAAGAATATACCTTTTAAGAAGTAAACCTAAAATGCAAATTAAAACCCAAGAGTAGAGAAAACGGTGACTGCATAATATTAATTATATATATTGTTGAAGGAGTAAATCAGTAAATTTGATGTTTAAATAGGGAGTAATACATAAGAAATCAACTTTCCAATATACTTTTTATCAAACTCATCCACTACATTTTATTTCAAGTATGTATCAGGACTCATATGTTTGTGGACACTTTAATGAACATGTGAAACAAATAATAAAGTCTGCTGAGTGAGTTGAGGCCACATTAACAGATTTTGGTGTGTTTAAACTACCAGAGTGAATAAGGTATAGGAAGTATCCAAAGAATTTGAGACCAACAATAATCCCAAACTCATTGGAAAGTTTTTAAAGTCTCTGCATCTCTATGTACATTTAGATAGAATCTCCCTTATTGTCAAGAACCAGTAGGTATGGTATCTGGAAGGAACACAGATGCCATGAATTATTAGTTCTTATTGAGTAAGAACTAATTGTTAGTTCTTGAGTAAGCATAATGTAACACCTACTACCTGCCCTTGGTGGTACTACAGATGGGGTCATAAATATAACAAAACTCGTTCTCAGCCCTGTAAAGTTCTTTATGTGGTGGGCTATAAGGGCATGTCCTCCCCAAAATGATGATACACTGATTAAGTCAGTAAAGGAGATCCAATCAAGAACACAGTGGAAAGAGTGCTTAGTTCTGAAAGAAAAAGTCAGGGGCTCTTTTTAGAGATGAGAAGATATGTGGAGTATAATCAGGAGGTGTTTGCCCATCAAAGAACAAACAGAAGTTCAAGGCAAAGATTGCTGCTGCTCAGGCCAAAAGGCAGGAAGGTGTACAGATGCTTGGCACATTCTATAAACTGCTAGAAATTCAGTGTGATAAGGGCCCAGGCTTCCCAGGTAAGGAAAACAAAAATTAAACAAAACATTTGATCCGATTATGAATATTCATGTTTTTATGGTAAAGTGTTTGGACTTTATTCTGAAATAATGGGGATGCAATACATATTCTGGTGGACACTTTAAAAGTGTTCAAATAAAGCAGCTCTTGGAGGCACTGCTTCTGAAGTAAATTCAATAAACCTCTTTCAGTGAACCTTATTATAACTGTAGGGCAACAGAGAGAGCTGCCTCTCATACTCCCAGCTGGTCCGTCTCCAGTCCTTCCATCAGTCCTCCCTTCTCAATTGCTCTCTTCCAGAGTGACTCCTCTAATGAAACCAATCACACTGATGCCCCTTGATTATTTCCTAGTTGGCAGTCACTTGCTATTTCCTTCATCTTTGTCCCTTTGTCATTTTTATGTGTTTGTACCTTGTCCCCCAGCTGGAACATAAGTGTGCCTATATCTTACTTCAAACATTCCTGTTCACACAATAAGTATTAAATAAATCCTCTCCATTGTCTGTTTGATGGACTGACTGTCTTATCAGACAGACCTAAGAAATAGAGGAGTCTAGGGATTTCAGAGAAGGATATCATAATAAAGAAAGCCCCATTAGCCAAGTTGGAAAAATTGAGCCTGCTAGCTTAAAAATATTATGACAACAGAGGAAAGACCAGAAAAGAAAGCAAAGTATTAGAGAGAAGCCTGAGAATAAAAGGAAAAGAAGAATTAATAAAGGCTCACTCTCTGAGAGATTGATCGTAATGTAGCTATAGGGCTAAAAATATAACTTTTTGCTTTGGGGAATATCAGCCTACAACTTGCAAAACAATTTCCTTGGACAACATGTTTTCTACCAAGTAGTATTTCTTGGTTTTTAAAAAATATTGTAAAGGTGTTTACTATGCCTTATAATTATTACCAGAATATTTTTGACAAAATGTCACTTTGCCAAGCCACAGAGGCCTTTCATCCCCATAATATCAGCACAGCCTGGATTAGGCGAAGCCCCACTAAGATTTTGGTGACAGATATCCATCACTACAAAACAGAGAATCACCTTAAAAGTAAGCTAAATACCAGTTCATTGAGAGAAAGTACATGAAAGCTGAGACATGATGAGCCCGGCCTGTATCCTAGACTCTGATTGCCTGGTGGGTATACCAGCCTGGTATTCATCTACATGGAAGATAAGGAAGACTATGAAACATGTTTTTAATATGTCCAGTGACAGGGGAAAATAGTTGAAAGCCCAGACAGCACTGAGATTTTAACACCATTACTTACCTGAAAAGAATTTGATGGCAGTGTTTGTTTATAAGCATAACAGCATGCTATAACAAATGATAAATGATAAAAAAGAAAACTGGTAAGTGGGCAAAAGAGGAAAATAAGGACTATGGTACATCTGCTTAGACATTAGCACTAAGTTGTTGCTTTGCAACATGAGATGTATGGGGAAGACCTCTCCCACAACTCTTCTCCTCCCTGACAGTTGTCTTCCAGCAGGGATCTTCACTTTTTCTTAGGCATTATCAATAATTGAATTCCCACGCATAGCAAGAGAAATAACAGGGAGCAGAAGATAAATGAGGAAGGACCCTCAGAGTAAAAAGGAGGGGGCTGGGAAAATTGAACTCGGCTATTTAGTTATTTGGGCTAGATGATGCGCACGCCACAGAGAGAGGGAGAAGGAAGCAAATCCAGAGAAAGGTATTTCTAAGAGCTAAGGCAGACCAGAGAGAGTCTGGAACCTAAGTTGTTGATGGGGAGTGTTGTTGTTTTTTTTCCCCCCTTTGAAGAGAATTATGGACAAAGGTAGATCTTTCATAAACAATTCTTCCATACAAGTATCCTGCTATTTCCTCTCTAGCACTTACTGCAAATGGCGAGTAAATTATTCACTCTCTGGTTTACTTCTTTATTTCTTATTTCTTGCATGAATGTAGCACTGGAAAAAGGGACCTTAACATTTCACAATCTCTAAGATTCATTAAATAGTATCATTGAAGAATAAATAGATGAGTGAGCATTAAAGTGCTGCAGAGAGGTTGTTAAGAAGGAGCAGGGGAAATAAGGCTGTAGAGGGGGTGGTAGTTTAGTTAGAGAGAGCCCGATTTGTAGGGGAGCAGTTTCGGTAGCTGTGTAGGGCCTAAGATTGCAAAGACCTAAGAGAGTTTTTAAACTGGTTCTCAAAGCTAGCTTTGGATTACACACACCACGGAGTATTTTTTCCAACATGTGCTGAGCCCACACCAGCTCAGCACAAAACTCCAGGTGAGTGTCTGTATGAGGCCTCCATATTCATCTTCGCCATGCCCCTAAATGGGAAACTCTATAAAGAGTGAAGCTTGTATTATGTGTTTGTATTACAGCAGATATTTACCATTTGGTCCATGGAGAACAAATCCCCTCTTCCGAAAGTCTTTCTTCAAAGCCATGCTTCTAGGGAGGAGGTGGGTGAGAGGAGTACATGGTACAGTCCTAGCCATCCTCACTGTGAGAATAGAACATAATTCAAGTCGGGTCAATCACAGGCCTTCTCCCCTAGCCCCATCTCTCCCCTCCATAGCCCACTGGTGACCGGTCTAAGCTCAGTCACATGACACAAGCTAGAAAAATCAGAGTCCTGCCTCAGAAATTTTAAAAATATTTTCTGGAGAAAGATTATTTTCCTCTCTGATTACATTACTGTAAGGATGCGATCCAGAGTACCCATGACACCTGGCCGCCAGCTACACATAGAACAATGAGCTAAGGAAATGAAGCCAATGTACAGAAAAAAATAGAAACATGAGAAGATTCCCAGGGCCAGTTGGGGCCCCTGACTTAGGTCACAGTACCCCTCCAGAGTCAGAGAGGGTCATTGAGTTTTCTCCTGAGTCTCTGTGTTACTCCAGTATTCTTCCTCCAATCCTGTGTTTTGCTTAAGTTAGTTTAAAGTGAATTCCTGTCACTTATACCCAAGAGAACTCTAATACAAATGATCGTATTTCCTTTAAATTTTAAAATAAACCTAGAGTGTCTGGGGTACTTTCTCCAGTCTTAAATTGGCAGCTAAGAGAGCTTAATCATCCATTCAGAAGCTGCACTAAAAATAAGTGTTAATACCTTATGTTAGCTTTTTCTACTTACTTTTTTCTAATTCAGCAAACAGAGGACCAAACTCCCACAAAGAATAAGAGATTTATATGGCAGACGATACTTGCTTTCTACATTTTGATATTTACTTTTTTTATTATTTATTTATACTTATTTATTTATGTACCTGGCTAGATTCCACTGTAGAATTATACTTTCCTGTCTGTAACACTTCACCTCCTGAGCTCCAGTATTTAATTCTAATGGAATAGTTTACCATTGGTAGGCCAAAACACAAAGCAGTATATTGGGTATACAAGAGAAGAGATTTTACAATGGAAAATACATTGCAGTTTAGCCTTTGTACTTTTCTTTTCCTCTTACTAGTTTTTTCCTCCACTCCTAGGCCTTTGCTGGTTTCCCTTTTGCATATACAGAATGATGTATTTCATCATGTTCATTGTACTTAGGAAGAAAAATCATATAATGTACTATTTTTAAATGTGAGGAATTGCATATAAATATGTAATATTTTAGCTAACTTATACGTCTAAATACAACAGTAATGACCTCTGTAGATATGACTTAAACCTTGAATAGTTAAATGTGAAAAACAACTGTCCCTTCCTCCTACTTACCATCTAGTCTCATTATTCCTTGAGAACAGAACTGTGGCTTTGGTCAAGTGGAGTATGCAAAGTGCAGCTGCCCAGTGTAATTATGGCTGACCTAAGCCTTTTTGCTTTACTCTTGCTTTTTTTTCCCCCATAACTAGTCAAAGGTAACCTTGTGGTATATTTGTTGGCTAGATAAGACATAGGGAAAAGACTACCTGAGGTATCCAAGAAAGATTCCCCCCGATAACAGTTAACAGACGTGAACAGGGATGAACATCTTTGCTCCTTCCTGTTTCTTCTCTTCCAACTTATCCCTCAATTCTTATTGTGATGGAAAGGGGATGGGTAATAGTTAACAAATATTTTGAACACAGAAAATCCCAGTCGTTTCAGCAGAATGTCATAAACTCCTTGTAGAGAAACTCCACTGTAAGTCAAGACTATACAACTATATAGAACAATAACGCTTATAGGTAAAGCAAAGTAAGAATTTCACTGTACATATGCTAAAATACACTTGGTCTGGTTTTACTTTATGCACCATTTCTCTCGTGTGCAACTTCAGCTATGATTAAAAACAGATTAACTGAACAGAATGTGTAATAGTCCTCAGCTGAGTATCAGAAAATTAAAACAGATTTGAAAAGTCTTCTGCCACACTCAGGATTTCAATACATTGAATATGTCAGCAATTTTGTACTCTCACAGCAAGAGATAAAAGTAGCAAAGATAAAGGGATGCACAAATAGGAAAGTCTTTGGGGATATCAAGGCAATTAAGAACAATGTGGAAGTAATCAAAATTTGGTCGACAGACCAAATAAGACCTTATGAAATAAAAATATGGGCCAACATTCGCAAAATGTTGCATGCCTTCAGATTACATATGTCTACAAAAGAAATCAAGGATTAGATTCAATGAGCAGATATGAAACAGCAATGGATGACATGCACAAGGATTTCCTACGCTTGAACATGGACAGGCATGCTAAAGTTTAAATTCTTATCTAGATGCCAGCTAAGTTTTAAGCCTTGAATCAGTGTTTCTTCATCTTTCATCATGAAAGAAAAAGCAGTGTATGAGCAGAAAACATGCAAAAGTCAAACAGAGAGTTTGTTTTATTTATTGTGAGCAGTTCTGTTTCAAATCAGTTTGAGGTATCCAGGAAATAGGCTTAAACTTTCATTTTGTCAGATTACTTTTTTCTGAGATAATAAATGGTAAAAGGAATACATAATGAGTGCACCCAATATCCTAGCATGAAACATGCAGAACTGCCTTCATGTGGCAACAACTGCGGATGAATGAAACCAAGACACCCAACCCACATTAGGGGCTACGGTGTTTCTCCAGAGACTTCCCTGGAAGAGAAATAAGAACCTCAGACATAGATAAACATGGAGTTTAAGCTACCAGTCAATGCAGGTCTCCTGAAGATGAGAATGCAGCCAACAGCTGTGACCCAAACCACGCCAGACAGAGGGAAATCATAACGAGGCAGACAGAAAGCTCTGTCTCTGTCTGGATTATATGTGATGGGTTGGAAACTGACATATTACAATCCTGGTTTCAATGCCGCAGCTGTCATCTTGCTGATCCACTTGTGTATTTCTCGCAGCTCATTCAGCCTCCTTTTGTGGTTCTTCAAATGGGGCAGCATCCTAAAATGGTTATTCTAATCATATCAAACACATTTGAACTTTAAATAAGAATGTCATGAAGGAGAGAGAGCTGGTGCTTCTGTTGCTCATTTGTTTCATTACTTCTATTTGCCGCTTTCCTATACCCAGGCCCACCTCCTGTGTTAGCAGTGTTGATTGTTACAGGACATCTGAATGCTTTTATTCCCCCACCCCTCACCCCCCTGCATATCAGAAATTCTACCTTTTTTCTTTAGCTAAAAATGTTGGAGGCCAGATACAGACCAAGATTCCCAGCAAAAGCAAATTCCTGCTAGTTTCCTTAGAGAGGGGTTCCCTTCCAGTCTCCCAAACAATTGCCAACATCCCATGTGGAGCCTGGTAATGGCACCCAATGTTTTACAGCAAGCCCAGTCACCAGATGGAGACTCTGAGAATTAGAATCTACCCCTAAGTCAGCAGCCAAAACATCTGGTACTTTCAGGGTCATTTGAATAAATCACCTTTCCCATTAGCATTCAAAAATGAAAGGAAAAATTTCCAACTAAAGCAGTGTTGCATCCTACAACCACAGAACATTATTCCAGGGAAAGAAAAAAAAAGCAATAAAGACCTCTTTGGCTTTAAAATTTTCAAATTACCCTAGACATAAAATTGGAAATCATCCTATGAGGTAGTAATTCTCCCAGGAAATAGAAGAGTTGGGGATATCAGCCCTTTTTCTATTTCCTGGTCTGTGGGGGGAATAGAAGAACACTGTGAATGGCAAAGATATACAAAGTTTAATTGGTCAATGGAAACTCTTCTTGTTCAGTTGCAGTCTTTTTGTGAAAGAAAGGGTTTAGTGTGTGACAAAAGGAACCAGGGTCAAGGAACTTCTTCTCTCCCAACCTTAGCACTCAATAGCCCCCATCTAGGGCAGGTCACTTGAGAACTTCGTCTCAAAATGAGGGGTTGGGTTAAATAGCCTTTAAAATTTGTCAAGCATGCAGGTGCCCGGGACCTATCTGTGAAAGGGAGGCAAACAAATACTGAGATCAGAAAAGAACCTTCTCCCTATAATAGTCTCCGTTAGATTAAGAGCTTCTCATCTTTGCTTCTCCACATTTGTAACCTGAAAGCTCAGAATGCATATTTCAAAGGTGGGGATTAAAAATAGGAAGCTTTTCTGTTCTGAAGTAAACCGATGAGAAAAGGGAAGTTCAGAGTAATGTGAAGGACTAGAATCCACTGTGGATAAATTATCTCTAGGAGAATAGGGATTTATACTGTAATATCTTTAGGGATAGTTAATATTTTATTCAAAAATTAAGAGTGGTTCTCTTCTAGTTTATATAACCTAAACTCCAGGGAATGAACAAGCCACTGTGGGACAGACAGAGTATCCTGGTTGAGAAGGGATAGGAATGATTGGGCTCCTTTCTGGACCAGACCTGGGAACTGGGGTTCCAAAAAGGATTGGATACAGTATAGACTGACACCCTAAAAGATAACTAATATTTGGCACATACTTATGTAGCAATTACCATGTGCTGGGTACTAATTTATACACTTGACATATATTAACTCAAACCTCTCCATAGTCCTAGTAAGAACAGACATTTATTATCATCTTACACATGTGGACACTGCTCAAGATGACACAGCTTGTAGTGGTTAAAAAATGGGACATAACAAACCCCCAAAACTTAGTGGCTGAAAATAACAATAATGATTTATTTATGTTTCCTAGTCTCTGGGAGTTGGGTCTACAAGAAGAGCTTGACTTGGTGATTCTGAGTCAGGGTCTCTCATAAGATGTCAGATGTCACCTTGGAGCTGCAGTCATCTGAAAGTTTGGAATAGAAGGATTGGCTTTCAAGGAGGCTCTCTCATGGCCAGCAAGTTGGTGCTGGCACCTAGTGAAAGGCTTTAATTCCTCCCTATGTGGGCCTCTCCCAGGTCCACTATGTCATCCCACTGGCTCCCACCACAGAAAACAATTCAAGAAAACAAGGCAAATGTTGCAATGGCCTAATCTAGCCTCAGATTTCATACACTATCCTTTCTGCCCTATGCCCTTGGTTACACAAAGCAGCCCTACTTCATTTTGGAAGAACACACAAAGGCATGAACACCAGCGGGTGAGGATTGTTAGGTTCATCTTTGGGACTGCCTGCTACACAGCTAGTGAATGATGGATTCTACCCCAGACAAGTGACTCCACAGTTTACACTCTCGACACTACACCAGGTCCCAGGCCGCTTGTTGGCATGGAGCATGCCCTCTTCCTGAGAATAAGAAGACGAGGAGAAGTCACGAGGGAGGCAAGACTAGGAACACAGGTAAACCCTGAGTGAAAAGTTTACATGTTTATTTTTCCACCTTTGGACACTGACAAAAAAGTTCTATTCAAGATCCAGTTTGAGGCTTCTATTTCCCTCTATTTTACTTCCATGAAGCCACTTTTGTGGTAGCAACATAAGCCCACTGGGAAAAATTAGAACTGGAGCTCTAAGTGTGGTCCTGAAGCTGTGGATCTCCCAGTGGGGCTGCTCAGTGGGTAAGGCTCTGAGCCAGGTGGCAGGGAGGAGCAGGAGTTGGATGGGCTGGCTTCTTTCCCAGGCAGGATAGAGTTACAGGGAGGAGAGGAGAGATCTTGTTTATATTTGTGTTAGGGTTATTCTATGGCAGATATAGGTTACCAATGAAGGGAGCCTATGGTTATTGAGTACTGCCTTCTACTTAAAATGAATAAGAATCGAGGCACAATAAAAGAATTTTTCAGATTTTAAGGTGAATATGCAAAAATGGACCCCAAAGAGGAGAAGACAAAGAAAGAGTAATGATGCTGATAAGCAGCTCTAGATATTAACCATCCATTTCATTATTAAGAAATTACCAAGTAAAGATGAAACTTAATCATTTTAGCATTCAACCTTCTCCCAATGTGAGTGTGGTCTTTGCAGGGATTTGGTTAAAAAATAGAAATCTGAATAAGACTTTTCCCCTGTCAGACACTGACAACTTCTTAATAAAAAGCAATTCATAGAAGAAAAACTACCAATTACAAATAAACATGTAAAAGTGTTGCTTAAACTTGATGGTAATCAGAGAAATACAAGTCAAAGCAAAGTATTCTGTTTTTCACTTTGCTAGTAAAATTTTAAAACATTAATAATATGCAGTACTGGCAAAGATTGGGGCAATAGGTACACTGACCCACTATTAGTAGTCATGCAAATTAGGAGAGCAATTGGAAAGAAAATTTGACAGTGCTATCCTTGAGAAATACTCTCACTTGTTAGGTGCGTATAAGGAAGGCATCACAAAACACTGTATAACAGTTAAAAATCAGAAACTCTATTTTCTTTTTTGTAAAGGATTTTATGTATTATTTTTAGAAAGGGGAAGGGAGGGAGGAAGAAAGGGAGAGAAGCATCACCTGCCTCCAGCTGGCTGGAGACCTGGCCTGCAACTCAGGCATGTGTCCTGACTGGGAATCAAACTGGTGACCCTTTGGTTCACAGATCCGCACTCAATCCACTGAGCCACACCAGCCAGGTAGATACTCAATTTTCACCTATAAAGTCTTGGTCAAAAATAATTATGCTACATCCCAGTAGCTTAAAAAAAAATGAAAGATCTATGCATGCTGACATGAAAATTTGCCGAGGCTATGCTATTAACTAAAAGAGCAAGTAAAGAATAATAAATACAGTATAATCCTAATTATGCAAAAATGATAACAAAAACTATATTATATGTGTGTACATCTATAAATCAATCAATCAATAGAAAAAGGCCCAAAGGATGTATATCTGCCTATTAACTGTGGTACCACTGTTAAAAGGAATAAGATTGGTTGGGGATAGGGTGGAGAACATACAGGCAGAAGGAGGAAGCTATAGAAAGGAAAACTACAAATTATTTTCATTAAGAATTTATTCATATATTACTTGTGTAACAAAATGGAGAATTTTAAAAAATAGTAATGCATCCTACACCAAATACTGAGTATACCAAAACATTCCATATGCGTACACAGTATCACCCTGTTGCGAATACATTCTCAGAAAATTACATCTTCTTTGCCTGAAACTCTAAGCAATACTGAAGCAGGTGTCTGAAAGAACGAGGAGAAATGAACTTGTTTATCTCTGTTCTATTGTTAGTTGTCAGCATGGCCTTCTTGTCATATCTGTCCTAGTATCCTTCTTATGATCATTGCTTCCTCCCCAATTCATAAAATGTCTACACCATAAACCATCAGTTGAATTTGAAATTGAATATAAAAAGATGGCTTCATGAAAGCCAGGTTCTGCATTTGAGGCACACTGACTTTTCTAGGTGAAATGTTATAAAAATACTACCCAAATCCTAACAGATCATCTCCTCTCCAGATCTGTCTATGTGTAACAGGACCCTTGGGAGCTTTTTCAGTTTTAATGGGCCTGTTTTGCCCGTTGCCAAAAGGAAAACTCTTAATAGTCTAGTGAAAAGGAAAGGTATTTCGTTTTTCAAAGGTTATACAAAGTTAGATTAAAGGTATAATTCTGCCATTAAGTCCTCCTCCCTTAAAAAAAACAAAACACCCAAAATATACAGTCCTGCCAGATTAGGCCACTTTTAGAACAGACAAGCTAGAGGTACAGCAGACCTCAGAAACAGCAGTTCACAATTTAGCATTCCAGTTATAAACCCAAAGTTCCCAGCAGCTGCTGTACCCAGTTAGGGGAGGGTCTTGCACACACTCCCCAACTCTTACACCACAGGTAATTCCCTGTCTCTGTGCAAGCTGCATGTCTCCCTTCTTCCCTTGCCCACCCCCCTTTCCCAAATCAGGTGAGTCCTTTCCTATTCTTCAAGCTGCAAGTTTCTGTGTGTCCAGGAGAGAGAGAGATTAAAAAACAAACAAACAAACAGAAAAACCTTAATGGCTGCTACTTTATTTTTAAATCCCCAATCACGGCCTTTGATGTAGTGTGTAAGGTAAACAGTCTTGACCACTGACAGAATTTTGTCACTAATCTAGGGTTCAAGCCCCTCCTATTTCCCTGGTGCACAAAGGACAAAGGCTAGACCACTGAGCCTTACCTCACCTCCATTTCCAAATCACTAAAAGTGGGGGAATGTGGCTTCCTCCCATTCTGTAACATCTGCAACTAGATATAAGCAATCTACTGTGTATAAATGTACCAATAGTTTCATTGTTCTCACACATTGTCCCCTGTAGCAAAATGCTTTCATTATCACAAATTCAGTGGCTTAAAGCAACAGAAATTTATGTCTTATGCCTATTTTTACTTATCAGGACTTTAGTCAAGTCTATCTTCCTCAATAGACACCATACAGTTTGAGGGTTAGTATATCTCATTCTCTTTCCTATCTACTCTGATACGTTATCTAGATCAATGATCATACAATACAGAAGGTTCTTAAAAATTGCCACTGGTTGATTGACACTTGAATGCTATATGTTAAAGCATCTGTAGGAGTTTATATTCTTGTGGAGTATTGCAAGTTATAAAAGAAAATGTGCAATATGCCAAGATACGATTCCCAATAGGACACTTTGGATCAGAATTTGGAAGAACCATGGAATAGAGTCTGAGAAATGTAGTGGAAAGAGTTGGGCACTGCAGCTCTTCGAGGCCAAGGACAATGTCTTCTATCTCTCTATTTTCTACATCCAAACTAATGCGTGGTGACCTAATGCAGTAGATATTGCTTATTACTAATTAAAGTAGTAAGCAGGCCTGGGCTTTGGATTCGACAATCTTGTATTTGAATTTTGGTATAAATTTTACCCATGTAATATTAAATGTTCTGTTTCTTTGGATTTTCATTTGTTAAATTAAAATTTAAAATTTCATAATCATCAAGTGACTATGAAAGTTAAGTAGGTAAAATATCCAGTGGCTAGTTTTTGAGAAAGAATATTTGCCTAATTGTTGTCAACTATGAAGACAGAAACTGAGTTTCAGTTTGCTGGCAATCAAGACAGAAAAAAAAAAGAATCAAAGAATTTTCATTCACCAGTTTGAGCATTGGCCATCTCAAGCCCTTCTCTGTCACCTTAAGTGATAATAATATGATAAATAAATAAATAGATAGATTTTAAAAAGTTGTTAGTTTCAAAGTATTTTTCTCTATATCTCTCCCCAATCCCTCACCAGCAAAAATAGAAGCTTTCTTTGGTCACTGAGCCTCACCCCTGCCTTCCAAGAGAAAAGGGTTTCTGCCCAACTAAAGAAAACATCAGCAAATTAAAAAGGGAAACAGCTCACTGGGAAAATGTATTTGCTAATGATACCTCAGACAAGGGTTTGATCTCCAAAATATATAAGAACTTATATGACTCAACACCAGGAAGACAGACAACCCAATGAAAAAATGAGCAAAGGACCTAGGCAGACACTTCTCTGAGAAGGACATACAAAGGGCCCATAGGCATATGGAAGAATGCTCAATATCACTAGCCATCAGAGAGATGCCAATTAAAACCACAATGAGATACCACCTCACACCTGTGAGAATGACCTTCATTAACAAGTGAACAAACAACAAGTGCTGGTGAGGATGAGGAGAAAAGGGAACCATGGTGCAGTGCTGGTGGGGATGCTGTCTGGTGTGGCCACTATGGAAAATAGTATGGAATTTCCTCAAAAAACTAAAAATGGAACTACCTTTGACCCAGTGATTCCAATACTAGGGCTATATCCAAAGAATCCCGAAACACCAATTCAGAAGAACATATGCACCTGCAGTGCTATTCACAATATCAAATCATTGGAGACAGCTTAAGTGCCTCTCAGTGGATGAATGGATCAAAAAACTGTGGTTCATTTGCACAGTGGAATACAATATAGCAGAAAGAAGGAACTCCTACCTTTTGCAACAGCATGGTTGAAACTGTAGAATATTATGTTAAGTGAAATAAACCAGGTGGCGAAAGACAAATACCATATGATCTCACCTAATACAGGAGACTAATGAATAAACAAACAGACAGACACAAAGAAACAGACATGGGGGGGGGGAAGGAGTAAAATGACTGTGACCAGGGGGGGGGAGGAATGAGGGAGGAGAAAAGGGTGGGACAGCAGGGGTGGGGTTTAGATGAGCTAAGGTGAACTATCCAAGAACATGAATAAGGAGATGGGAATTGACTGGGGGTGAGGGGAGGGGGGATAGGAGAGAGCAATGGGGGAGGAAATGAAACAACTATAATACAACAATAATAAATCAATAAAAAAGAAAGCAAACCCCAGAAGCAAAGATGTGATTTTCAAAGAAAGGAGTCAAGGAAAACCAGCGGTAAAGGCAGAGTGGCGGGCTGGAGAAGATTGGGTAAAGAAAATACACTTCTGGGCACTGAAGAGGTATATGAAATTGGTGCTTAGAGGAAAAAATGGGATTTTGTAAACCATTGCAGTGAGTTATGAAGCTAATATCTTTAAATGGTTTTCAACAGATTTAAGGGGGGAAAAAGTGTGGTTATGTTTAGTCACTTTGAGATGCTGGTCTATTCATCTTTATGCATAATAACATACAGAAATTGGGTCTCCTATTGCCTCAGGCTTTTTTCAAATTTTACAAAGAGTTCTGGAAGATCACATTAGAATTGCCCTTGTGACAGGAATGAATAATGAAAGAGACTGCAAGCCACATACAAAGTTACATATAGTCAATTGCTTGAAGAACATTATACAGGATAAGTGGAGATGAAGAGAGACTAGGGCAAGGCAGTTCCCCTTGGAGGGCAGCCTCTGGTGTGGCCCACGTCAACAGGTATGGGTCAGCAGGACTGGATTCTTCTTCCCAAAAGGACAAAGGATGCATATGTATGTGTGTAGGCAGAAACTCAGAGCCTTACTTATTGTAAGCAGGTTAAGTACCTGAGGAATCAAGCTAAAATAATCTTTATGTCACTATCAACAACTTGCTGAATGTAGAGTATTCCTTTCATGCAAATTCTATTAAAATATAACAAATATACAGAAAAATGGATTTGTTTTCCAGAAACATTTTTAACAAATTGCTGTAAATGTGATGACCTACAACAACAGAAATTTATTCTCTCATAGTGCCAGAGGCCAGTTCTAAATCAAGATGCTGGCATGTCTGTACTCCTTTAAGAGGCTCTTGGGAAGAATTTATTGGTGCCTTTCTGCTTGCTTCTGGTAGCTCCAAGCACTACTTGGCTTATGGCCACATCACCCCAATCTCTGCCTCCCCCTTCATGTGCCTCCTCCTCCTCGTTCTTCTGTGTGCATCTTTAAAGGACACTTGTTATTGGATTTAGGGCTCACCCAGATAATCTAGAATGATCTGTTCATCTCAAGATATTTAACTTAATTACATCTACCAAAATTCTTTCTCTAAGTAAGTTAACATTCTCAGGCTCCAGGGTTTGATGCATACAGATGTTCTGGGAGGTCAACATTCAAACCACTACAGTATATGTATTATTAGTACATAATCTGTAGTAAATCAAGAAATTAGCAGGTCACAGAAGCCCCCTCATGCCCCTTACAGTTACCACTCTCCCACTAGGATAACTGTCAGTTTTGCCAGTTTCAGAACTTTATATGAAGGAAATCATCATATTGTATGCTCTTTTACTCTTCATTGTGACATTGCATTGTGAGATATTCATCACTGTGAGATTCACACAGTTGTAGGTCATTCATTGTAGTATTTCATTGTATAACAACAGTGCAAGTCATTTGTCCATCTACTGTAAATAAACATTTGTGTTGTTTCTACTCTTTGGCTATTAAGAACAATGATGCTATTAATGGTCTAGTCTTTTGACTATATATATATATATATATATATATATATATGCATCTCTGTGAGATATATACCCAAAAGTGAAATTATAGGGTCATAAAACATGTGTGTGATTTGTTTTAGTAGATACTGCCAATCAATTTTCTAAAGTGGTTGTACTAGGGCAGATTAGAATGTAAATTTTCAGAGTGATTTACTAATCTTTACTGAAGATTCTAAAAGGGAGATTCTAGAAACTCCCTAGGAAAATCCTCTGTGGTTGAACTGATTTAAACATTTCCAGTGTTGTCATCATAATGAATTAACGGAACTCACTTTTGCAGAAGTGGTTTGTTAAGCAAGTAAGTAGTTACACATTTACATGCATATACATATTCAGCCAGAGTGGGAGTGGCACCCCTTGGCAAAACAGCACTGTCGTCTACACAGCCTTTATGACTCCAAGGTCTGTACCAGTGCAGTGAGCTTACTCACAGGATTTGCTGCCAATTCCACAGCTCTGCTTTCTAGGCTCTTCTTCATTCCAATGATGCATTTTCTCTAATGGACTGGATTAAACTAGAGAGCAAATAGCCTCTTTCCTGAATCTCAAAAGCAAGCTACTCTCACCAGTCATTTCCTGAGTTTTAATCCACTTTGCTGGAGATAAATGGGGCCACAGAAAGAAGGACATTATGCAGAACACAGGTTTCTATTACCAAAGTGCCACTCCCACCTTGAGGGATCCTGAAGTTCAAATACTTCTTTAAGCTCTATTATGAAAGGCCATTTAGTGCTCTCCAGCAGAACAGGACCATCTGTATTCTTGAACCCAGATTCCACAGAAGATGATTGGGTTATCAGTATGGAAACTAGGTGACAGGGCACTGGCCACTGAGAAGAAGGGTAGATGCAACGTATTTCAGTACAGTGTTCCTTGGACCCAGGAAATCTCTTGTGAGGGATATGTATCTGCCAGTAGCATTGGCTGTGCTCTGCAGGGCTTTGAGAGATTTGTGAACCTTTTGTAAATGCGGCCAACATTACCACTCAGGAGACTTTTATATGTTCTCTGCAGTGAATATTTCTGCCTACAGGGATGCTTGGAGACATTGGTCTCTTCTGGATTCTACACCTGATTCAACAATAGCAGGGCCATTTCATAGCATCATTTCAAATAAATAAGTAAAAACAAATAAATAAAGCAAAGTCAGTACCCAGAAATCTCTGAGCAGCAACTCTGCCTCCAGTTTGGATAGTCTAGAAAACTTGTTACCTTGTGTCAGTACACGTCAGGTTCAAAATTCATTCATTTCGCTCCAGTTGAAAAGTAGTTCAAAAGAAAGTGTACTCAGTGGAGGAAACCCATTCTCCAGGACCAGTTTTCTTACTTTGGCTTCTGATTTTGAACCTCTAAATTAATTTCTAGTGTTGTGTATGAAAAAATCTGAATATAATATTGTAAAAGTGCAACAGTCATTTAGAACATGGTGGGTATTGGCCCTCTCCAGCAATTTTTTCTTCTCCACTGTGACCAACAAAATTTCCCATCCATGTAGTTTCAATTAATTTAACCTACTAGTTTTGTGAAAGTAAATGTTGAATAATAGGGTCACTGAGGTGAGAAGAAATCCGAGGTTCCCGGTGTTTGCCTATTTCTACGATGTAAATATACCCACAAAGGCCAATTTAAAGTTATCAAAGTGATATTGCTGAAGGCAGAGTTTGTTCCAGTCAGCCAGCTGTGAAGGGAGAACCGAAAGGACATGCTTAGTAATCAGACGCTAGGGAGCACAGAGCTTCGCTGCTACCTCCCAAGGCTGAGCCCCAGCACAGAAGGCTCTATAAAGAACCCAAAGAAGTTTGGGGTAGCCACCAGAGAAAAGACTTGTGTCTTGCTTCTAGGGTGAGGCGTAAGATGGTGGTTACACTCACACATTTCAATAGCATGCTGCCCTTAATAGGGCAGGAATAGTGGGAACCCTGCTAGGCATAGTTTGTAGTTGTTTCCAACAATACAAAAATACAGGAGGAATAGAGAAGATATCATTTATAGATACGGATACAGGATAGACAGGGAGATATCAGACATCAGAAAAGAATAAGCAGAAAGGAACTATGATAACTGCTCGACGTGAGTTGTTCAACTGCCTAGTGGGAAGAGTCTTTTCTTCTGTCCCTAAGAAGGACAGGGAGAGCTAAGTAATTGTGGGCAGTAGGCTTAAGGGAAAAAATTACAAGTAGGGCAAGGAGGACAGTCACATAATTCCTTTTCTGGAATTGTGTGACTGAAGAAGTGATGGACAGATCAGCTGTAAACACAGTGTAGATAAATGGCAATTATTTAAGAGCAAATGACTATTTCTGTGTCATTGGGAAACAATGGGATTTGAAACCAATGACTGAACCACATGTCTCTTTCACAGGGCAATATAACCATCCTAGAACTAAAGAGAAGGAAAATGAAAGGCATACGTGAGAGTCTCTTAAATTGACTAATATTTACCTAAAGGAGCAAACAAAAATATGAAAGTGGCATGTTTTACTTTGGTTCACTTTTTGTTTTATTTTGTTTTGTTTTTATTAGTGGCTATGAGAACAAAAGCTAATTAAAGTATAGCTATAGAGAAAATTGTCTATGACATTTTCACATACAAAGTCACATAAAATTTGTCTGGTTAATAGCAATAAGGGTGGAAGATGTACAGATTTGTATATTTCTAGAGAGAAAAAGTTAATCTTATTTGTCATCATTTTATCATAAAATAACCTTAATTTAAATACTTGTCCATGTCCATCTTTATCATTTAAATGTGCCATGTGAAAGAGTTATTAAAAAGTATTATTTTCATATTTTTCCCAAATTAGAAATATAATAAAGAATCTATTATTTTTGTAATGGTACCATCGAAAGAGCTATAACATTCAACTGACTCTAGCATGGTAATGACTAGCTATTCATTCTAGGTAAATCAGAGTATATAATTAGTTTGAAATTAAAATGTTATAAAGGTACATATGTAGTCATTATGTTGCATATGTGTCATAACGTTATATAGTTATGAAGTTACACATGTATAATCTCATTGTTCAATGAGTATCACGTCAATATGTTTCATGTGGCATGGAATCAAATTGTTCCAGCATTTTAAACTTGGAAGGAATGATTTTAGACATGATCCAGCCCAATGCCATTATTATACAAATTAGGAAAATGAAGCCAAGAGAAGTTAAATAATTCAGTCACATTGTCCATTAATGCTGTAGCTAAAATAAGACCTCTAGCATATGACTACTCTGGTCATTTTAATCTAAAAATAATATTCTTTATAAATTGGTTTATCAGTTAAGACAACTTTAGCAGGAAATAACCACAAATAGAATTGAAGATGGTTTAAACAATAAGGAAACGTATTATCTTGATTAACAGAACATAAAGGTATACTGCTTCCAGGGTTAGTTAAATCTATGGTTCAATCCCATAACCAAAGTCCCAGATTTCTTTCCATCTCTCTGTTCTCCCATCCCTACTATATCAGATTATCCTCATGCTACCTCTGTTTTTAGTCATGAGGCAGCTGTAGTACTACCAAGTAATATATAGTCACATCAAAATCAGGGAATTAAACAATAGGTAATACTTCCTAAGTGTCACTTTTTTTTTTTTTTTTTTTAAGATTTTACTTATTATTTTTAGAAAGAGGGGAAGAGAGAGAGGCAGAGAGGGAGACAGACATCAATATATGGTTGCTTTTCACCTGCCTCCAGCCACAGACCTGACTGGAGACCTGGTTTGCAACCTGGTTATGTGCCCTGGCTGGGGAATCGAACCTGCAACCTTTAGGTTTGCAGGCTGGCGCCTTATCCACTGTGCTACCAGCCAGGGCATAAGTGCCACTTTTTATGAACAAAAACTATTTCCTAAAAATGTCTCTGGAAGACTTGACATGCATTTCTCTTTGACCAGAACTATGCTCATGGTATAGGACCACCTTAAGAGGCTTAAGTTAATCAGGACACTGTAGGGAAAGATGTATCCAACTTCCCCTAAATCAGTGGCCAGTCTTTGGAAAGGTGGCTACCTGGAGGAAGTAGGAGTTAAGGATAAGAAGAAAAGAAAGAGTTGCAACAACATGGGTGGAACTGGAGAGTATTACGCTTAGTGAAATAATAAGCCAGTCAGTGAAAGACAAATACCTTATGATCTCACCCATTACAGGATAATAATGAACAAAACAAACAAATAAGCAAAACAGAACCAGATACATGAGTACAATGACTAGACCTTCAGTGGGCAGAGGGGAGGGCGGATTGGGGAGAGGGGAGAAGGAGGCAAAGAAAGAGAGCAGTTTAGTCAAGGAACTAGCATGGAAGAACCATGGGCATGGACAACAAGTGGGATTGACTGGGGGTAGGGGGAGAGGACAGAAAGGAGGAAAAAGGGAATGGATATAATACAATAAAATTGAATTAAAAAAAAAAAAGAAGAAGAAGAAAGGAGGAATAATTGTAAGGCAATCAGTAATGTCTGTTAAAACTTGCACATGTTCCTGGGTATAAATCAAAATGAGCTCTGAATTGTATGGAGAAGATGAGTGTTCTCATGGTCTAGTTACAAAAGAACTATTTTATAAAAATGGAAAGCTAGTCATATACCCTTAATGTCAATCCAGACTATCACATATAGGATTTATTTAAATAGTACAACTAAAAAGGTACAATTTCTTCAATTAGGTAAGATTTATATTTAAATAAACTGGTATGTTTTGTTTTTTTTTTTCTTAGCCATGGTATTCTTAAAATTATCAGCCTTATTACATAGATACTATTAATACTATCTCTACAGATAAGTACACTGAGTCTCCGAGAAATTGACATTTGTGAATTCTCAAAGTTGGTCTCCAGATCAGTAGTATTATCATCACCTAGAAACTTACTAAAAAAAAAAAAAAAAAAAATCAAATTATTGGTTTCTATCTCAGACTAAGAATCTTTAAGAATAGGGCACAGAGATGTATATTTTTTTAACAAGCCTTCCAGGTGATTCTGATACATTAGAAAATGTTAGAACCCTACACAGAGAGTATGGAGCCAGGATTTGAACACAGGCTATCTTACCTTCAGAGCCTGTTCATTTAGCCAGCATGCTGAACCAACAGCAGTGTGATTTAGCATACTTACTGGTTAATATGTTCAGCTAGTATGCTTAGCCAGTAAAAACAAGAGTGGATAAATAAAACAAATTTAGAAAATATATTAAACTTACATTTGTTAAAAAAAAATATTAAGTTGGGTACAAAATCAGACAAAGATAGAGTAAAATAGTACAAGTCTGTATCCATATTTCACTATTGACTCTGCTGCCATCATAAACATGTTCCATATTAATTATTAAAAATGTGGTGAATTGTAGTAACCACTTTGGCCACACTGTGATATGGTGCCTCATAAGGACATGGAATTAAGTGGTTTAGAGGATCAAGTTCTTAAGTGAATTAGACCCTGGGTTTCAATTTACAAAAGGCCTTCTTTTGATAATTTTACATTGAAATGATCCAATGCGGAATTAGATGAAAGAAACGAATCATAAGATGGCTGTGGGTTACTTGAATAGATATTTTTATAATGATTACAGGCACACACAACACCACATTCTTGAAATTATATTGCCTTGTGTTACAAAGAGCTTATTCTTCCCATATTGGCATCTTGATAGAATGTGGGTGGGCTGAATAGCTCCCAGGGCATTAGCAAAGCAAAGACATAAAATCATTGTTTTACTTTTTGTAGTTTCTCTGGATAGCTTGCGGGAAATTATTTGACTACTCTACAAATGATGGGTAACTACAAATTCCAGAGAAATGAGTTAAGGGATTGCATGACATCATAAACTAAGAAAGGACGGGGTTTGGGTCCTATTTCATACAATCAGGGCCTTGCAGTCTATTTTCTTTATGTTTTGCAGATGTCTCCTCTGTGAGCAACATAGTTATTTTTACCAGAGTTGCATGCATCTTAACTTTCTTCCTTTTCATTTTTTCTATTTTCACTCAAGAAAGTGAGAAGCAAAAACTTTTTTTTTATAATTAATATTACATGGCTATAATAACAAAACAGCTAATTGAGAACTTAGGGGTATGCACAAGCAAACTATTTAAAATTTTATTTCATTGCCTTGTCATCTACTTAGCTGAAAACCAAGCTGATATCTGCTCAGGATAATTAGCCACAACCTGGACTTCACAGTTCCACATTTCCTATCAAGGCCCTGTGTAAACTACATAACCTCTCAGCCGCAGTCTCCTGATCTGCAAAGCAGGGATAATGATGCAACCTAGTAGAATATTTGAGGCTTCATAAAATAATATATGTAATTCACTTATCCAGTAACTTGCTATTATATCATAATAGTATATATTATTGTTGTTGTTTTTCCCTCATTCCTTATTATCATGGTAAAAAACAATTTGAAACATACAAAGATCATGCACTTAAAAAATTTTGTTTTACAAGCCCTGACTGGTGGCTCAGTGGATAGGCACGGCCTGTGAACCCAAAGGTTAATGGTTCGATTCCCAGTCAGGGCACATAACCAGGTTGAAAGCCAGGTCTCCAGCCAGATTCCTAGCTGGAGGCAGGTGAAAGACAACCATACATTGATGTTTCTCTCCCTTTCTTCCTTCCCCCCTGCCCTTCTCTCTAAAAATAATGAATAACAAATAATCTTTATTATGGCATAAGAATAGACATATAGATCAATGAAACAGAATAGAGAGCCCAGAAATAAACCCAGGATTCTATGGTCAATCAATATTCAACAAAGGGGGAAGGAACATAAAATGGAGGAAAAACAGTCTCTTCAACAAGTGGTGTAGGGAAAACTGGACAACAACATGCAAAAAAATAAAACTAGACCACCAACTGACACCAGAATACATTAGAATAAATTCAAGATGGATAAAGGACTTAAACATAGGCTGTGACACCATAAAGGTCCTGGAGGAAAATATAGGCAGTAAATTTTTAGATATCCTACACAGAAATTTGTTTGCTGATACTTCTCCAAGGGCAAAGGAAATAAAAAACAAATAAACAAATGGAACTATATCAAACTGAAAAGTTTCTGTTCAGCTAAAGAAAATACCAACAAAATGAAAAGGGAACCAACTGTATGGGAAAATATATTTGCCAATGATACCTTAGACAAGGGTTTGATCTCCAAAATATATAAAGAACTAATATGACTCAACACCAGGGAGACAGACAGCCCAATTAAAAAATGGGCAAAGAAACTGAACAGACAACTCACTGAGGGAGACATACAAAGGGCCCAAAGGCATAGGAAAGAATGCTCAACATCACTAGCCTTCAGAGAGATGCAAATTAAAACCCCCTCACACCTGTCAGAATGGCAATCACCAACAAATCAACAAACAACAAGTGTTGGTGAGGATGTGGGGAAAAGGGAATCCTGGTGCACTGTGGGTGGGAATGTAGGCTGGTGCAACCACTATGGTAAACAGTATGGAGTTTCCTTAAAAAACTAAAAATGGAACTGCCTTTTGATCCAGCAATTCCACTACTAGGATTATACCCAAAGAACCCTGAAACACCAATTCATAAGAACCTATGTACACCTATGTTCATAGCAGCACTATTTACATTAGCCAACTACTGGGAACAGCCCAAGTGCCCATCAGTGGATGATTGGATCAAAACACTTTGGTACATTTACACAATGGAATACTACACAGCTGAAAGAAAGAAGGAACTCCTACCCTTTGCAACAACATGGATGGAACTGGAGAGTATTATGCTTAGTGAAATAAGCCAGTCAGTGCAAGACAAATACTATATGATCTCACCCATTACAGGACACTAATGAACAAAACAAGCAAAACAGAACCAGATACATGAATACAATGAATAGACCTTCAGTGGGCAGAGGGGAAAGGGAGAAGGAGGCAAAGAAGGGGAGCAGTTTAATTGAGGAGCTAGCATGGAAGAACCATGGACATGGGGTAACAAGTGGGATTGACTTTGGGGGAGAGTGGGTGGGTGGGGAAGGGGAGAGAGAGGAGGGAAAATGGGATGGATGTAATATAACAACAATAAAAGTAAATTTAAAAACATCTTAAAAATTTGTGTAAAAATGTTTTTCTGAGAAGTTCTATAACTTATACAATTTTCAGATGCCTTTGACTTTCAATAAAAGTATTAAGTATTAGGGCAAATGTCATATATTGATCACCATATTCCCAAGAACCATTGGTGTTAAATGTGTTGAATAACCAAACTAGCTTACCTAAAATGACTTGCTTATGAGGAAATGTACAAGAGTACATATATTTTTTTAATTTTATTGTTGTTGTATTACATCCATCCCCTTTTTGCTCCCCTCTGTCCCCCTCCCCACCCACCCATTCCCCCCAAAGTCAATCCCACCTGTTGTCCATGTCCATGGTTCCTTTACACTAGGTTCTTGCCTAAGCTGCTCCCCTTCCTTGCCTCTGCCTCCCCCCTCCCCTCAACCCCTTTCCCCTGACCACTGAAGGCCTATTCCTTGTATTCATATACTTGGTTCTGTTTTGCTTGTTGTTAGTTTTGCTCATTATTGTCCTGTAATGGGTGAGATCATATGATATTTGTCCTTCACTGACTGGCTTATTTCACTAAGCATAATACTCTCTAGTTCCATCCATGTTGTTGCAAAGGGTACAAGTTCCTTCTTTCTTTCTGCTATATAGAATTCCATTGTGTAAATGTCCCAAAGTTTTTTGATCCAATCATCCACTGATGGGCACTTAGGCTGTTTCCAGCACTTGGCTATTGTAAATAGTGCCGCTATGAACATAGGTGTACATGGGTTCTTATGAATTGGTGTTTCAGGTTTCTTTGGGTATAGTCCAAGTAGTGGAATTGCTGGATCAAAAGGCAGTTCCATTTTTAGTTTTTTAAGGAAACTCCATACTGTTTTCCTCAGTGGCTGCACCAGCCTGCATTCCCACCAACAGTGTATGAGGGTTCCCTTTGCCCCGCATCCTCGCCAACACTTGTTTGTTGATTTGCTGATGATTGCCATTCTGACAGGTGTGAGGTGGTATCTTATTGTGGTTTTAATTTGCATCTCTCTGATGACTAGTGATGTTGAGCATTCTTTCATATGCCCAAGAGTACATATTTTTATGTATTACTTGAATAATTGTAGAATCATAGATTTTCTTTATAGTTATAGGTATATACCTTTTGTCAAATGTTTTCTAAATAAGTGTATGTTAATTGCTTTTTAAAATTGTAGTATTTGCCCTGGCTGGTATGACTTAGTGGATGGAGTGCTAGCCTGTGAATCAAAGGGGTCTCTGGTTTGATTCCCACTCAGGGCACCTGCCTGGGTTGCGGGCAGGTCCCCAGTTGGGGATGTGCTATAAGTAACGGTACATTGATGTTTCTCTCCTTTCTCCTCCTTTACAATCTCTCTAAAACTAAACAAAATCTCTTTAAAAATATAAAAATAAAATTGTAGTATTTAATGACAGTGTCTGTTTTGAAATGGAAAACAGTGCCCAAGATAACATTGAAATAACAAGACCAGACCACTTCCACCCAGCACACTGGCTGATTCAAGGTGTGCCTCTGTGCCTAGATCTAGAAAGCTGGTTGTTGAGAACCAGGCAGGCACTGTAGATTCTGCTTTATATCCATCATTACCTCCTCCTTCTGGTTGGCAGCTTCTTTTCACCCAGAACCAATGCATGACGTTGACAGGTCTGAGTGTCTCCAGGGCCACAATGGAAATGGTTAATTCCAAGGATTTGTACTTTTCATAGTTGCTGAAGAATCTTACCTTCAGGCAGTGAAGGGCTGGATATTTGAGAAACAAAAGCAGAGTGTGTTCTTATCTCAGGATAACTGGAGGGAAATTAAAGGAGTACTTGGAACTAGTAAAAAGGAGTTTTCAAGCAATGTGTCAAGGGTTGCTTTTCAAGTGAGATCATTTGTGAAGTCAGTGTCATTGCAGGATGATGAACACTGATCACTTCCACAGAAAATCGGGATCACCAGGTGCCAACCTGTGACAGTTAAGGTTCTTCAATATTTTTCCTAAGTGTTTATTGGAATTCATTAGAATAAATTAAGTAAATTCAACAAGATTGGTGCAATAGTTAACTTAATGTGTCAACTGAGTCACAAGGTGCTCAGGTATTTGGTTATACATTTTTCTGGGTGTGTCTGGGAGGGTGTTTCCAGATATAATTAACATCAAATCCAGAAAAGAGACCACCATCACCAAACTGAGTGGGCATCACCATAAAACCAAAAGGTGGGGGAAAAAAGAGAATTCACTTTACTTGACTATTTGAGTTTTTTTACCTTGGTCTGGGGATTATAATCTAAACTCTCCTGGGCATCAGGACTTTAGACTTGGGCTGAATCTACCTGCTTTTCTGAGTCTCCAGCTTATACATGGCAGATTATGGAACTTCATAATTGTGTAGACAGTTTCATATAATAATTATATAGGTTATGTTTCTCTGGGGAACACTGACTAATAATGCAATGAAGTGCTTATTATATATAATAGTTCCAACTTTTAATTTTGTAGTTAACTGATAAATATATCCTTTTTAATTATAGACAACTTGATTGTGTTTTTCTTAATACAAAGTAGGCTAGATTAAGAGTATAAAAGATAACGTTGATTAAATTAAGACAAAAAGATGAAAGTGAAAATGACTCATAATCTCACTGTACAGAGATGATTATTATTAATATGCTTTTAAATTCATATTGATGCACATACATTTTTAATGTAAATAAAACTTTGTCTAGATGCTGCTTTAGAGGTAATTACACATACCTCTTTCATAAACTTTTATTGAAACATTACATACGGAAAAGTGCACAATTCAAAGTAAATATACCCATTGTTAACATAAAAATAAAAGAGCAAAGTCAGAGGCAATGAGAATTTACCTGCGGCTGTGAAAGAATAGCTATTCGAGAAGCACTGATTTAGGCAAAAGCCCAAGTAGTGTTGGAAGGCAAAGGCAAGCAGGATTTATGAGAAAGGAAAACAATTACATCAATAGAAAGAAGGCATTTCTATTAATGCTGATAAGCTAACACAGTGCTGCTAAATCTAAAAATATATTTCTAATTGTTAGTATAGTAGTCATCAGTGCAGTAGTCATAAATATCTGCTTTCTTGCTAGTGTTGCAAACAGTTCTTTGTAACACAATGTGGTTGTAGGACCAGTTCAAAAGTTATTTTATCCTGTTTTAACATTCCAAAGGTTTGAGGCACAAGACAAGCAAGACATTTCCCAGTCTGGGATGGCAGCTGTTTTAAAGTGGATCTATTTTTATTTTTCACACCATGTAGCCAGCACCCACTTCAAGAGATAGATTAATGCCAATGTCCAAGAGGTACCCTCATGACCATTCCCAGTTGCTGCCCATCCAAGAGTAATCACCAACCTAGTTTATAATATCCTGAATTATTTCTGTTTCTATATTCTGTCTAATTGGAATCATACTAGTATGTACCTAACTTTTTGCTCAATATTTTTATTGAAATATTACTGACTTATAATGTGGTACTAGTTTAAAGTGTACGGTATAGTGACTCAAACTGATCACATTGATAAGTCCAGTTAAATTCTGTCACCATACAAAGTTATTACAGTTTCAATGACCTTATTCTCTGTGCTGCTTATTACTTCCATGTGATTTATTATTTCATAACTAAAAAATGGTATACCTCAATCTCTTTCATTTAATTCTCCTATCTACCCAAATCCCATCCCTCTGGCAATCACTAGTTGATTACCTGTTTTTATTCATCTGTTTCTGTTCTGTTTTTATTTACTTGTTCTGTTCTCTAAACTTCACATGTAAGTGAAATTATATGGTATTGGTCTTTCTCTGTCTGACCTACATAATTTAACATAGTACTTTCCAGGTCTCTTCATGTTGTACATAGATTTTTCTATGTACAGTATCATACCTTCTGCAAATAATAAAGATTTCATTATTTTATGGTCAATATTGCTCTGTGCGTGCATGCGTGCATATGAGAGAGAGAGAGAGAGATGAAGAAGATATCTCACATCCTCTTTACCCATTCATGTATTGCTAGACACTTAGTTTGCATCCATATATTAGCTATTGTAAATAAAGATGCATATATCTTTGATTTAGTGTTTTTGTTTTCTTTGTATAAATACCCAGAAGTGAGGTTACTGGGTCAAATGGTAGTTCTATTTTTATTATTTTTTAAGATATTATTTTTAGAGAGTGGGGAAGGGAGGGAGGAAGAAAGGGAGAGAAACACCAGTGTATGGTTGCCTATCACCTGCCTCCAGCTATGGACCTGGCTGGAGACCTGGCTTGCAACCTGGTTATGTGCCCTGACTGGGAATCAAACCAGCGACTTTTGGGTTCATAGGTTGGAATCTATCCACTGAGCCATCAGCCAGGACAGTAGTTCTATTTTTAATTGCTTGAGAAATCTTTATACTGTTTTCCATTGTGGAAAATACTAGTTTCCATTCCCATCAACTATGTATAAAGGTACTTTTCTCTCCACATCCTTGCCATCATTTTGTTCTGTTGATTTTTTGATAGGAGCTGTTCTTATGGTGTGAGGTGGTACCTCATTATGGTTTTGACTTGTATTTTCCTGATGATTAGTGATGCCGAACACCTTTTTATGTGCTTGCTGACCATCTGTATGTCCTCTTTGGAGAAATGTCTTTTCAGGTCCTCTGCCCGTTTTTTAAGCAGATTGTTTTGCTTTTGTTACTTAGTTTTATAAGTTCTGTATATATTTAAAATATTAACCCCCAACCAGATAAATCATTTACAAATATCTTCTCCCATTTGGTAGGTTACCTTTTTGTTTTGTTCATGGTTTCCTTTCTATGCAAAGCTTTTTTATTTTAGTTTGGTGCAGTCCCATTTGTTTATTTTTGTTGCCTTTGCTGAGGAGACATGTCCAAAAATAATTTCTAAGACCAGTTTTAAATTGCTTGCTGCCAATGTTTTCTTCTAGGATTTTTATGGTTTCAGATTTACATTCAAGTATTTAATCCATTTTGAATTCTTTTGTATATAGTATATGATAATGGTCTAGTTTTATTCTTTTGCATATAGCTGTCCAGTTTTTCCAGCAAGAGTTATTGAAGAGACTGTCTTTTCCCTATTGAATATTCTTTATTCTTGTTTACTTGTTGTAGATTAATGGAATGTATATACATAGGTTGATTTTTGAACTCTATTCTGTTCCACTGAGCTATATGTCTGTTTATGTACCAGGGCCATACTGCTTTGATTACTATGGCTTTCTAGTAAATTATGAAATCAGGGAGCATATTACTTCTGCTTTGTTCTTCTTTCTCAATACTGCTTTAGCTGTACAGGGTGCTTTGTGGTTACTTGTTCTAGTTCTATAAAATAAGCTATTGGCATTTTAAAAGTGACAACATTGAATTTGTATATTACTTTGGACAATATACTCTTTTGACAATATTAACTCTTTCACTGCATGAGCACAAAATGTCATTTCATTTATTTGTGTTGTCTTCAATTTCTTTTATCCGTGTCTTATAATATTCAGTACATAGGTCTTTCACTTCCTAGGTTAAATTTATTCCTAGGTATATTATTCATTTTCATGCAATGATAAATGAGATTATTTTAACTCTCTGATTTTATTATTAATATATAGAAATTCAATAGATTCCTGTATATTGTTTGTATCCTGCAAATTCACTGAATTTACTTATTAGTTCTAGTAAATTTTGGTGAAGTGTTTAAGATTTTTCTATGTACAATATCATACCCTCTGCAAATAATGACAGTTTTCAATTCTCCCTTTCAAATTGAGAAAACTTTTTTTCTTCCTGCCTGACTACTATGGCTAGGAGTTCTAATATTATGATGAATAAAAGTGATAGAGTTGGATATCCTTGTCTTCTCCTGTATCTTAGCTTCAGATACCCTTGAGTATAATGTTAGCTATGCATTTGTTATATATGGCCTTTATAATGTTGAAGAATGTTCTTTTATACTCAATTTGTTGACAGTTTTTATTATAAATGGATGTTAAATTTTCAAATGCTTTTTCCACATCTGTTGAGATGATCACTTAATTTCTAACTTTTGTTTGGTTTATGTTTCATGTTGCTAATTTGCAAATGATGTACTATCCTTATGTCCCTGAAATAAATCCCACTTGATCATGCTGTATGATCATTTTAATGTATTGTTGAATTCTAGAATATTTTGTTGAGGTATTTTGCATTTATGTTCATCAGGGATATTATCCTATAATCTTCTTTATTTGCAGTGTCTTTGTACAGTTTTGATATCAGAGTGAAGCTGGCCACAAAGAATGATCCTAGAAGTGTTTTTCCTTCAGTTTTTTTTTAGAATAATTTGAGAGGGATAAGTATTAACTCTCCTTCAAATATTTGGTAGAAGTTATCTATAAAGCTGTCTGAATCTGTACTTTTGCTTTTTGGGAATTATGCTTATACTGATTTAATTTCATTACAGTTTGGCAAGATTGTATGTTTCTAGGAATTTATGGATTTCTTCTAGATTGTCTAATTTGTTTACATATAAATGTTCCTCATATAACCCTTTGTATTTCTGTGGTATCAGTTGTCACTCTCTGTTTTCATTTCTCATTCTATTTATTTGAGCCCTCTCTTTTTTACTTGATAAGTCTGGTCAGGGGTTTTATTTTTTCAGGGAATCATCTCAGTTCCATTGATCGTTTCTAATTTTTTTAATTTATATTTCTTTTATATCTGCTTAGATCTTTATAATATCATTTCTTCTACTAACTTTGGGCTTCATTTGTTCTTCACTTCTAGTTCATTTAGAAGTAAGGTTAGATTGTTTGAAATTTTTTCTTGTTTCTGGAAGTAGGCCTGTATCACTGTGGACCTCCCCCATAGATCATAGATCTGCTTTTATGGGGTCCCAAAGATTTTTGGAGTACTGTATTTTTATTTTCATTTGTTTCAAAATATTTTTTATTTTGTCTTTGATTTCTTCATTGACTTACTGATTATTTAATAGCATTATGTTTAGTCTCCACATGTTTGTGTTTTTTCTAGTTTTCTTCATGCATTTGACTTTAGTATAAGCTGTTGTGGTAAAAAAAAAAAAAAAAAAAAAGATACTTGATAAAATTTTAGTCTTCCTAAATTTATTGAGATATTTGTAGTGGCCTAACATGCGACTTGTAACAAAGAATATTTTATGTGCCCTTGAAAATGTTTATTCTGCCACTTTTGGATGGTATATTCTGTAAGAATCAATTATATTTATTTGGTAGGTGGGCAAAAGTAGGTTTATAGTTGTGAGTGTATGAAACACAGAGTTTATTCTTTTATAATTTATTAATTATTGCATTGCTTTCCATACAATCAATTGAAGGCCTACTTTTGACCATCCCTGTACTATGTAACAGTATTTTTCAGTTAATAGTAACTTAAATTTGAACATTCCAAAGCTTTACAGTTTTATTCACCCCATTTTATATTTTTGATGATATATTTACATCCTATTACTTTCTGTGTTCCTTAACTAATTATTGTATTTTTAATTAATTTTACTACTTTCATCTCTTACATTATAAACTTGCTTTAGAAGTGATTTTTACTATTTACCTTTTCCATAGTGGTTTTTACTTTTGTATGTTCTCTGGATGACAGGGTAAGGCAACTATCATTTTGGGTTTTTTTTTAGATTTTATTTATTATTTCCAGAGAGAGGGGTAGGGAGAGAGGCAGAGAGGGAGGGAGATATCAATGTGTGGTTGCCTTTCACCTGTCTCCAGCTATGGACCTGGCTGGAGACCTGGCTTGCAACCTGGTTATGTGACCTGGCTGGGGAATCAAACCAACAACCTTTGGGTTCGCAGACCGGCGCCTTACCACTGTGCCACCAGCCAGCGTGTTTTGTATGTTCTCTTATTATTAAATAATGATTTTTCTTTTTAGCTTAGAGAAGCCCCATCAACATTTCTTGAAAGGCCAGTGATGATGATTTCCTTTAACTTTTGCTTATCAGGGAAACTCAGTTTTTCCTTCATTTCTAAATGATAGCCTTGATAAGTATAGAATTCTTAGCTGGTAATTTTTTTTTTTTTTTTCCCTCAGCACTTAGAATAACACTCTCCTCTAGCCTGTAAAGTTCCTGCTAAAAAAATCTGCTGACAGCCATATGGGGTTTTCTTTATATGCAATTAACTATTTTTTCCTTGCTGTTTTTAAGAATCTCTCTTTATCCTTAACTTTTATCCTTTTATTATAATGTGTCCTGGCTTGGTGTAGTTATCTTTTTGCTTCATCTTATTTGGAACTCTCTAGGCTATCCAAATCTAGACGACTGTGTTTACAGGCATTGTCTCTCTCACTCTTTCTGGGATCCCCATAATGCAAATGTTATGATGTTGGCCCAGAAGTGCCATAAGGGATCCTCACTTTTTTAAATTGTTTTTTCATTTTGCTGTTAAGTGTGATTATTTTAGTCTTTTTTTAACATTTAATATATTTTATTTATTTTGCTATTACAGTTGTCTCAGTTTCCCCTCCCCTGTGGCCCCCTCCACTTAGTGTCCCATTCCCTCCAGTAATGCCCTGCTTAGTTCATGTCCATGAGTCATGCATATAAATTCTTTGGCTTCTCTATTTTCTTTGTTCTTCTTAACATCCCTGTCTATTCTGTAACCACCAATGTGTACTTTTTTTTTCCCTTTCACATCCAGACAATTCACCATTTAATTACTGCCTTCTGTAAATGTAAGTGTGATTATTTTAATTGCTTTGTCTTTCAGTTCACTGCTTTTATTTTATCTGTTAGGCTGTTGAACTCCTCTACTGTAATCTTCAGTGCAGTTACAACTTCTGTTTAGTACTTTCTTATGTTTTCTCTCTTTGTTAATGTTTTCACTATGTTCACCTATTTTTCTCCCAAAATCAATGAGCAACATTATGGCCATTATTTTGAATTCATTATAAGGTAGATTACTTATCTCCATATCCTCAAGGTCCTTTTGTAGGGTTTTGCCTGGTCTCTCATTTGAAACATTCAATATTCCCTCCTTCTACATAGGGGGAATATGTTCCAAGCTCACTAATAGATGCCTGAAACCACAGGTAGTACCAAACTCTATATATGCTACATTTTCCTATACATACATGAACTTTACAACTTCTCTTTGGCAAATCTTCTGTTTGCAGCCATTATGAAGTAATATTTGGATTACTCAAAGATGAGATACTGCAACAGTCCATCTGGTTACTGAAATAGCTACTAAGTGTCTAACGGGTAGGTAGCATATATAGCAGGGATACTGTGGACAAAAAGATGTCTCATGTCCCCAGAGAGACAGAGCTGAACAGTATATGTTCTCATCATACTACTACAAAGGGCAAGTAATTTAAAACATTAAGTTTTCATTTCTGGGTTTTTCCATTTAATATTTTTGGAGCATGGTTATCTCCAGGTAACTGAAACTGCAGAAAGCTGGGCTGTGGAGGAGAAGGGCTACTGTATTGTGCTGTCTGCTCATTTCCCTTGTCTCTCTGTTTTTGTTTGTGTAGTAGATAGAATAGCTGGCTTTCTCAGTCTGACAAAAGTGGCCTTGTGGTATTGATGACTTTTTCTCATTCACCCTTGCCCTAACTCTTGGTTGACTCTCTAATCTTTGTGAGTGTCTTCTCTGCCTGCATTATTTTGATAACTGTTGAGATATGTCAATGTTCCAAGGAGAGGAATCTGGTTTAGCACCTAGTGTTAGGCAGATTGAAAGCCAGAACCTCAGGACACAGCTTTTATAGTACGTGAATTTATACAGCCCTGTGGGACTGCAATTATTATCCCTGATGGTCTCCAGACCAGGACACCTAGATGTTTCCACTGGGTGACAGTTGCCAAAATCTGGACACTAGTATATTGTTTAAGCTTCTTTCTGGGAACTCTTATCAAGCTGTAGCAAAGCCAAGGGGGTGCAAAATGATGGCATTCCCTGCTTTTGTTCCCTGGGAGTACCTCCTTGGCCTCTAGGTATGTCCCTGAGGATGACGCTCCAGGCTAAGTAAATAGCCCATTTTCATTGGAAGACTGGGTTGTGTTTCAGTCTGCTGTTTCCAGTTTCCTGGTGGTGGCCCTGCCAAGAACCATCTTTTAGATTGTTATAGTCCTGTGGAGCTCAGTTATACCTACCCTCATGGCCACCAAGGTCAAGAAATCAAGGGGCATCCCCTGTATGGATTGGGGGTGACCAAGGCCTTCATTGGTGCAAGGAGAGAATGCCTTGTCTGTGTGCACACTGGCTTTAGCTGGGGTGAGAGAATGCTGCTTCCGCTCCTGTTTCAGGCAGTGGGTAGGAGAGTGGGGAGATGGAGTGAGGGTATTTGTAACCACTCACACTTGCAGACTTCAGCTAGAGAGTGGGAGAATGCTGTGACCCTTAGTGCCTGCTGGCCCCATGGGAAGGCAGGGGTGGGGTGGACCAGAATGTTGGAATGTTGCCACCACCCACACTGTGGTTTTAGCAAGGCAGTGAAACACTGCCCAGACCTCTCATTCCTGCCTGTCTTAGCAGGGAGGCAAGACAATTGCCACCCAGTTCACCCACTTGTACTATCAGAGTTAAGTAGGAAGCGTTTGCTCAATATTTTGTTTGTGAAATTATCCATGTTTGTGTGTGTGTGTGTGTGTGTGTGTGAGAGAGAGAGAGGGAGAGTTGGTTTATTTATTTTTACTACTACATAGAATTCCAGTATTTTATCTACTATGTTAATTTACTTTCTATTGCTATATAAGGCAATATAGTTACTATTATATAGGATTTACTTTTATTGCTATATAGGATTCCATCACCATATCTAGTGTTTTTAATGGACTTTTTAAACTTAATGACAGCATTCCTATAACAGTAAATATTCAATAAATTTATTTTATAGCACTTACTATGTTTCATTTTCTATTATTCATTTAAAACATTATTTTAAATACTGAAATTGTTATCACTGTATATACGAGCCGTACATTTTGTTTTAAATGACTTAACAATTGTGAAAAATATCTGGTTTCATATTTAGAATAACAAGAAGGAATGTGTGCTTCAGTGAAAAGTGTTCATTTTCTAGATTCTAAAGTTGACCACTCAGCGTTATCTGATTCTGGGGTTCACTGGAGCAATTTTACAATCATTACAAACAGTTGTAAATGTGCTACAGCAAATAAAAATAGTTCTTATTTATAGACATGCAAATTGGCTTTCCTTTCTATTCTTCCAAAAAAGTTTTGCTTTCCATTGGCACATATATTTCAATATTCCCGAACTACAAATGGTTCTTTCTGTTGTTGTTTCTTTTGTGAACCAGTTATAACAGCCACCCAGTTCCTTATTAAGAAATAGAATTTAAATTTTAATATATGTTCAATTTTATGTCTGTATGATAGTCATGATTTAATTTTTTCTGGAAATTCTCTTTGCACACATTCTTTTCTTCAGTATCAAAAAAAACAAATGCCCAACTTTCTCTTTTTAATTTGAAAAATAAAGTAACTTCCCAAAGGGGATCTGTTTAATTTTTCTTGCTTAAATGTTTTTTCCTATTTCATGGTTGGTTGAAATCGATTAAATATCCTCCACCTATTGTCTGCAGAATTCAAACAAGTCACACACTGAATTGTTCACTTCAGACATTTCACACATTCTTATTTAATGCACATTCCACCTCACATCACTGTATATTGATTATTCACTGCATCAAGAATTCAATCTTAGATTCTCTCAGCCAGTCCCCATTTCTATGAACAGAATTTCCTTTCTCCATGGTTTCCCTCTGATGAGTCCTATTCCAGTCATTGTATATTAATGACGTCCTTCTCCTCTTGTTTAATTCTCCTTTTTATCTGCCCCAGGACAGAGCTAGGCATGCAATAATCATTCAACACTTATATACAATTGGTTAAATAAACAAATGTCAATATTGCTACTAATCTGTTTTCCTGAAACTGTAATTATTAGACATAGTTGCAAAATAATTTCAAGAATACAACATTTGAGCTCTTTGGGGGTTCCTAAAATAAATTTGTCAGCGTTCAGCAAAAATAAAATATCCTTAATAGTGAGAGAAAAGCCTAATCATAATCATTTCAATTCAATATTTAAGAATTTTAAATATTGGAGATACATATATTCTGAAACTCCAATAGGAATATGGACATAGGATTGGTTTATTTTCTTCTAAGTTGATTGCTTCCTTCTGTTTTGGGGAGGGTTGGGTCTTTTGAGATAAAACTAGCAAGAAATTTTAAAATTGGCGTATAGACATTCATATGTATTCATGTAAAGAGCCAGATAATAAATATATTTTAGGCTTTGCAGGCCATACAGTCTCTGTAACAACTACTCCCGTCTACCAGTGTAGCAAGAGAGCAGCCATAGACAATGTCAATGAGTGAGTGTGGCTGTGATCCAATAAAACCTATTTATAAAAATAGTCAGTGGGCCAGATTTGGCCTATGGGCCATGGTTTACCAACTCCTGGACAAGAATGTATTAGAAACCAAGAAACTTAGTTTGAAAGTTAGGTAGTAGGTATAGGTAGACATATAATTATGTAAATGTATAAAATATGTATGTGACACCCTGGTATAAACTGACATGAGCCAGTTAGGTAGATGTCAGTAGTTGTGTATAGCTACCCCGCTGCTCACAGTCCCGCTAATAATGAGAGTAAGTCCCTGACTGAACTCTGCTACACTTTGATTTATTAGCAAGTAGGCAACCTTAATGAAGTCCAATCTCTATGTCCTGTTTGGTACTTGAAATATAATTTTATGAAATCTTTACTTCAAGCAAATGTGATAATTTTATGTCTGTGGTATTCAGATAGTCCTACATTAGAGTCCAAAGAGCAAAACTCGTCTAAATCAGTGGTGCACACAGGGTTGACTGAGGAACAAGCCCAGGTTGAGTTTTTAACTTCTGTTTCATATCTGAGGCTGGGAAGAGATGGGCATAGGAAGATGTTTCTACAATATATTAAATCCCAGTAAATTCACCAATGAGAACCAGTTCCTAACTTTTGTTATGCTGGTCTTCAAACTCCCTGTTGTAAATCATTTCTGAAAGCATTTACAGTAGCCACCTACCAATGTGAAGAGGACCTTCTAATTAAATGCCAGTTGACCACCCCTGTCCTGGGAATTCCTGATAGAAATGTATGACCACCTTTCAGGGACAGACGGAAATTAATACACACATATTTATATCCCACCATCAGATGCCATAACTATCCCAGTAAACACTGGCTTGCTTCCCATAGGATACTGCATAGACAGCTGTGTAACTGAACCCAGGTTTGTATGCCTGATGTGCACTAAGACCAACCGCTAATTTGCTGAGTATGCAACAAGGAAAGAGTTTATTTCAATAGGCTGCCAAACATGAAGACAGGGTTAAAGCCCAAATCTACCTCCCCACCCAGGGTTCAGGACGGGTTTTTAAAGGGTCGGTGGTAACAAGTGTGTTCTGGAAAGCTCTGGCAGGGCAAGTTTTAATTGGAGGACCTTGGAAGTTGGCCATTTATGGTAAGAGCTTCAGCACTGGATCTTCTTGAACAAAAGGACCCTTTGCCTCTAAAAGGGTTCTGATGTTCAAGTTATGTCCCAGTTCTTTGGTTCCATGGCAGTGGGGGTGATGGGACTTTTGTTCTTAGTGCAGCTTTGGCTGCAGGACATGAGGTTTGGGTCTGTTGTCTCTGAAAAGCAACTCAGTATCTTGTTGGAAATGGAATAGGACTATTTTGAGCTGGCTCTGCTGTTACAGATGGGTTCTTTCAGAGTTTTACCCCTTGACAGGAGGTTCAAGTGCTCCACAGAGAGCAGGCTGGGAATGGACGTGGACCAAACCCAGGGAGAAGAACATGATAACCAGTGTGGCAAAATAGGCTAGAGGCCAGACAGGTTTGGGAAGGTTCAAAAAAAGGATTCCAATCTAGAAAGCAGGGTTATAGCTTCAGATACAGAATGAAGATGTTGAGGAACATGGTTATTCCCAGCAGGAAGGATTTGGCAGGAACAAAGTGCAACAAATCAGTTGATTATTTGAGAGGCTAAGTGAGACGGGGCTTTGAAATCCTGTGTGTGTGTGAGGAACAGGAATGAGAGCCGCCAACATCCAGAAGGGGCAGGCCCCTCTTCCTCGGGTGCAGAGCAGCAGTTGAACTGGGAAAAACATGTTCTTGGTATTTAGTCAGCTCCCTATTCATTGGCCCAAGAGAGGAACAAAGAAAACTCTATGTTTTTAAATTTGATTTCTATGAGCTGGACTTGAACTAGATAGGTTGTGCCAAGTATAGGGGAAAAAAAGTGTAAAATGACTACAGACTTTTCAGATAATTCATTCTGAGTTAAAAAGATTAAAAACAGAGGTTGTGCCTCATGAAATTGAGGTCTCAATAGCTTGATCCAGTTTACAAAGACATGGCCAAGTCTGCCTCTCTCCCAGGTTTCTACAAATCTGTCCAGTGTTAACTATTCTGCTTAGCTCACATTCAAGGTAACTCAATGTTTGCAGTATTCCAAACTTCCTCAAAGTGTGTTGACAGTTTCAAGCAGTTCTATCACTCTGAGAAGTAACCCAGTGTTTATTTCTGGATAGGAGTTTCCCGTGCATAGGCCATAATGAAAAAAAAAAGGGGGGGGGCACAGGTATTGCAATTGTAGAGAGGATCCCCAAAGAATGCACTTGAAGCCATTTGTAATGCAGTGAGACTCAAGAGCGATGGGAAAAAAATCTTTGAACATTTTGTTGAAAATATTTGTAGCTCTGTTTGAACTGGGCATAATAATGCAAGTGCCCAAAGACATATGAAGTGAAGAGATTATCAAGTGATGCGTTCTTGAGGTGATAATTTTTAAAAATATACTTTTATCTTTAATTTTTTTTTTTTTTAAATACACAAAATAGAACTAATACTAGCATAAACCCCATTGTTTCTGGCACCCAGATCCAATGGCTATTCAAGAGCTTGTTACTTACTTTGACTATCCTTTCCTTTTTGAATTTTGCTAAAGATGGTGACATATTTTTATCACCAAAACTGGAATCAATATCTGTCATTATTTAGAGCTGGTTTTGTGTTTTTCTGAATGCCTCTTCTAAGAAAGTACTTCAGTATTGTGATTGGTTCACCTACCTTGAATCCCTAACAACAAATGCTGCATGCCTGCTGTGTGAAAGGCTCCATGTACATGAACTTCTTCTGCCTTCAGCTCTTAAAAGTGTCGAAGCAGTTCCAGGAACATCAGGCATCTTTCTTCATTTCTTTATCTCATTGTGTACATGGCTTCCAGGTGGCTGGGATGCAGAACGTAATCCAGCCAAGTTATGTAGATAATAATATGCCAGCACATTGGTACTTAATTTCTTTTTAAGAGCATTTGCCTTCTACCACTTTATTCCAAAGCAATATTGTGGTGTTTTATTATTGTTAAATTAAAGTAGTAAAAATAGTGCTAATTATATTTTATTCTGTTTGCATATCATTATAACGGTGCCCTGTGTCTATAGGAAAGAAGCTAACAAATAGTTGGAAACCACAAATGTAACCACAGTTTGGATTAAAATAATCCCCAGCTCCTTCTAACTGCTTAGGACTGAATCCAAGATACACGTTGCTGTCTCCTGTAGTTGCTACATTTTGAGAGTCATGCCTGCTGGTAGTGCGGGAGTTAAGAGTCTGTCAGCATCTGCAGCCTGACCTCTTTATTCCTGGATTTATAACTCAGCTGTTTAAATTTGCCGTGAGCCAGAATTTAATAGTTTTAACCTGAAAAACGTAAGTGTGCCTTTGCATGTGTGTGAAAGTCAGATATTTTTTTTTCCTCTTACAATAAGTTTATTAAAAATATATGCGCAAGATAACTTAAGCCATTTCAGAGCAATGTCAAAGAAAATTGGAAAATTTGTTCTGGAGCCAATTGACTTTTGCTTGCGTAAATCATGGAGCTTAAGAAAGCCTTTCCCTTAAAGAGGAAACTGTAACTCATAAGACCAGAAAATTGGAGACCTTTAAAAATAAACAATGTTTAAAAAGAAAGAGAAAAAGTAAAGCATTGACTTCTTAGAATTTGAAAATGAGCTCTTATTCATCTGATATTTTACTGTGTCTGTTTACCATAAGAACACTTTGAAATTTTGTGTAATGACATTAAATAACCACAATTGAGACAAACATCCTAGAAGGGACTGTTATGGGTTGCCTCTAATGTGGTAATAGATGTCATTTTTAAAATGCAACTGTACTGTCTAGATGAAAGACGATGACTCCTAACACATTGGTTACAGACAATTGAATACTACAGCTGTCTTTCCTCCTGACTTGCTACTATCATTTTACAGAATTCAACCAGTGTTGGATTGCCATAGAATTCTTATGGGATCAGAGAAAGCTACCATTCAAAAACCTCTCATGCTCATTATGAAACAGGACTAAAGATGTACTTGCCTTCAGTGTGAGGAAGGAAAAAGAGCCCTTACACACACTTCTGAAACCTGGTGGGTGACTCTGGGTTCAAGAACATACTCAACTTCTCTAAGTGCCTGTGTCCTTTTCTGTAAAATGGGGTCCTAATACCTTGCAGAGTGATTATGAAAGGCACAACAGTCAAGACATACAAGATGCATCATTTGCACTAAATTAGGCTCTTACTGTGCATCCTGCACTGTTCTAGACTCTATAGAAGTAGCATAGTTTTATACTACAATCCCTAAAATTAACTGCATTAAACCTATACTTTAATGTAAAATGATCCAATATACAGAGGTGGACAAAAGTAGGTTTACAGTTGTGAGTATGCAAAACAAAGAGTTAATTCTTATATTATTATTTATGTATTAATTATTGTATTATAATAATAATAATATTATTATTAAGTTATTTATGCCCACTCCTGTATTTACATCATTTAGCAACACCACTCACCCAAATTCTGAACTAAGGTTTGGCTCCCCATCTATCCAGTTCTTTTTCATTTCTTAGAGTAGTTTTGTCACTTTTTATAGAGAAGTTACACATATTCTTAGAAAGACAATTCCTGGAAGACTTAATAGATTTTATGTTTATTATTAAGGGAATTTCCTTTTAGTCACTATATTTTCTACCTACATAATTTTCGTGTAATAGAGTTCTAGATATTTGAATATTCACATTGCATTTTAAGCACTGCTGAGTCATAACAATTATAAAAGTCTGTCATCTAATTATTTTGGCATGTCTAGGTAATAATCATCTTTAGTAATACATCATTTATTTTTGTTTCACATCTTATTGTGTAGGTGAGAAATTCCAGAGTATAACAAAAAATAGTGATAGTGACCATTCTTGAAGTACTACAGTTTTAAAAGATGCCTCAATTTTCAAGTATTATGTTGGTTTTTGATTAGAAATAGTTTTTGAGAGTTGTTTTTCTCAATTTTTTTTATTGTTTATTCTATTACAGTTGTCCCAATTTTTTCCCTTTGCCCCCTCTACCAGTCCACCCTTCCCTTTCCCATAGTCAGTCCTCTCTCTGTTGTTCATGTCCATAAGACAGTCATATGAGGTCTGTCCCAAAAGTATCAAGCCAATGTCAATATAATTTTAAAAGTTTGCATGGCCAGTACTTTCAGGACAGACTTGGTACATATTCCTAGATTAATCCCTTCCCCTTCCGTTCACCTCACTCCTTCCCTCCTATAGCAATCAGTCTGTTCCATGCTTCCACATCTCTGGTTCTATTTTTCTCTTTAGTTTATTTTGTTCATTAGATTCCAGTTATGTGAGGTCACATGCTATTTTTCTTTCAATGGCTGACTTTTATCATTTAGCATAACAGTCTCCAGTTCCATCCATGCTATCACAAAGTGTAGGAATTTCTTCTTTCTTTATGCTGCTTAGTATTCCATTGTATAAAGGTGCCACAGTTTTTTGATCCAATCATCTGCTAATGGGCCCTCGCTTGGGCTGTTTCCAGCACTTGGCTATTGTGAATAGTGCTGCTATGAACATAGGAGTGCATAGGTTCTTTTGATTTGGTGTTTTGGGATTCTGAGGGTATATTCACAGCAGTGAAATTGCTGGGTCATAAGGCAGTTCCATTGTTAGTGTTTTGAAGAAATTCTATACTATTTTCCACAGTGGCTGCACCAGTCTGCATTCCCACCAATAGGCACTAGGGTTCCCTTTTCTACACATTCTCACCAGCACTTGTTTGTTGATTTGTTAATGGTGGCCATTCTGACAGATATGAGATCATATCTCATTGTGTTTTTAATTTGCATCTCTCTGATGGCTAGTGAGGTTGAGCATTTTTTTATATATCTATGGGCCATCTGTCTGTACTTCTGGAAGTGCCTGTTCAGATCCGCCCAGTTTTTAATTGGGTTGTTTGTCTTCCTGGTGCTGAGTTGTCTGAGTTCTTTATATTTTTGTGAGATTAAACCCTTGTCTGAGATATCATTACCAAATATGTTCTCCCATGCAGTCAGTTCTCTTTTCATTTTGATGATGGTTTCATTAACTGTGCAGAAATTTGTTATTTGATGTAGTTCCATTTGTTTATTTTTTTTTCCTTTATTTCTCTTGCCCTAGAACTACATCAGCAAAAATTTGTTATTTGGGATATATGAAAATTTCCTGCCTATGTTTTCTGCCAAGACTTTTATGGTATTCCAACTTATATTTAAGTCCTTTATCCATTTTGATTTTATTCTGGTGTATGATGTAAGTTGGTGGTCTCATTTCATTTTTTGCATGTACCTGTTCTGTTTTCCTATAGAAATAGAGTATCATGTTTTAAAAAATTGTATTCTATTATCTACCTTTATGTCCAGATATCACCATTATATAACACAAGGTATTCCTGAACCTTGGAATGCAGGCCCCTACATATATGCTAAAAGAAAATTAGCCTTCCTACTCCCCAGAAGATGCCTTTACATTTCCATACCAAGGTGAAAATTCTGAGTCTTTTTGGAAGTAATTTTAATCTCCATTTTCATTGAAAAAATGAGATAAGCTTCCATAGTCACATTCTCAAGCCCTGGGATCTTCTATCCAGTCACACCAGACATGGTACTACCCCAAGCAGGTCTCTACCAAGCACATCCAGGATCCTACTCAGTCTCTCCTCTAGGTGCATGAGTAGCTCATGCTAGAATACTAGGGCCTCACACACATCTCCCCAAAACAATCAATTATTTTTAGGGTGAGTCCAGTTGAAATACTTATTTTAAAAGAAAATGGTCTTTAAATATGAAGATGTACCCACTTTGCAATACTAAAAATAACATTTCAAGGCTCATCTCTGCTTTCACAGTTATGGTGATATCAAAGATGTTATTTAAGAACAGTGCCCTAATTGGTGTGGCTCAGTGGATTGAGCACTGGCATGCGAGCCCAGGGGTCACTGGTTCAATTCCCAGGCAGGGCACATACCTGGGTTGTAGGCCAGGTCTCTAACCAGGATCCCCGGCTAGAGGCACATGGAAGTCAACCATACACTGATGTTTCTCTTTCTTTCTTCCTCCCTCCCTCCCCTTCTCTCTAAAAATAATGAATAAAATCTTAAAAAACATAAAGTTAATAGAAATTTTCAAATTGTTCTCTCCAAGTTTAAAAGGTAAAATTTCATCTTTTTTTTAAAGATTTTATTTATTATTTTAGAGAGAGGAGAAGGGAGAAAATGCAGAGAGGGAGAGAAACATCAATGTATGGTTGCCTTTCACCTGCCTCCAGCTAAGGACCTGGCTGGAGACCTGCCTTGCAACCTGGTTATGTGCCCTGACTGGGAATCGAACCAGCGACTCTTAGGTTTGCAGGCCGGCTCCTTATCCACTGTGCTACCAGCGAGGACAAATTTCATCTTTTTAGGTACCTGTTGTACTACTTTAAAAAATCATAGACAATACAATATACAAATGATTTATTATGGAACTGTACACTTGAAACCTATTTAACTTCATTTACCAATGTAACCCAAATAAATTGAATAAAAATTAGAAAAATTAAATTATTAAATATAAATAATATAATATAAAAATAGTCTTTGACCAGAAATACACAATAAGGAAAATAGTGTATTTTTTCAAAGAGAATCCAGGTAAAAAGACAAGCATCAATACTAACCACTAAGAATGATGAGCAGAAACTATTTCTCATTGCCCTGAAAGATGCCAGAAATGTAATGAAGGCCCCTAAATGTTTTCTGGATACATGTGTGAGCAAATCAATGTACAAATGAACAGCATTCTAATCATTTAAAATAGTCATAGTCAGTCTAAGAATGTTCATGAAAATCTTGGAGTGCCAATGTCTTCCCCCAAAGAAGTAAACTTTTTAAAGTTGGTTGAGGGTTGGAGTTAGAAGACAGCTTTGGACAATAAAATCATTCTAGGAAATTCAAATTACCCTGGAGATACGTTAATCATACTCTGAACTTGCACCCTAATGCTACCTAATGGAAGAAAGAGGCAAAATGAAAACAGAGTTTCACACCCATCAAACATTTCCGCCATTCCTACATGGCCCACCTTTCCCTCTTCTCCCACTTCAGCAATCTTTGAACTTGAGTGTGCAGTGTGTATGAATCAAGGAAAAACAAATGTATTGAAAATCTGTCATATGTATCCACTTACATTCAAGAGCCTTTTTACTCTTTCAGGTAGAAAAAATCCCCTCACTTTTGCTCAGTGGAATCCCTGCCCATCCTTACATGAGGGTCCCAAGTGAAGGCTACTTGGTGATTGTGATTCAGAATTCCTGGCATTTACTACCAAGTTAATTGTAGCTTCCAATTAGTCATTCCTGATAAGGAGTTGCAGCATTTCCTCCCTGGTGTGATCTTGTGCTATACACAGATCGCTCTGTGAAAACAAATTTCAGCTTTGTGCTGCTGTGGCATTTTATTAAACTAAATCTGAAATTCAGAAGGGACTTTTCAGCTATGTTTTCTAAGTATTGCTTCAATCTTAATTTTGCAACCTACCACAAATCAGGGCTTATAGGGAAATGGTACGAGTCTTCAGTGACATGCCCTCTGGCTAATTTTCCAGTGACTACCCTCATGGTTTTGGTAGTTCACAGGACTGCACATTTCATCAGATGGTGTCTTTGTGGTCTACATACACATGTTTATACATAGATTCTACAACAATTGTACAGCCCTTTCAGAACTCAGTTTCAAGGGCATTAAAGGGGAGTACATTTCTTAAGGTAATATGAACTGCATGGGAGGATTCCTAATGCAATCTGTGGAAAAATATGGGTTTTCAGGCCTCGCTCCAGACTTGTGAATTAGAAACCCAGAGTGGACCCAGCGATCAGTGTGATAACAAGCCATCCAGGTGATTGTGATGCAAGGTTGAATTTAAAAACCAAAGTTTCAACAAGGTCATTGAAATGTTGCCAAAGACCAGTGGTTCTCAACTTCAGTGCATCAAAATTTGCCCACTTTGAGCCCTGGTTGGTAGCACAGTGGATAAGGTGCCGGCCTGCGAACCCAAAGGTCGCTGGTTCAATTCCCCAGCCAGGGCAACATAACCAGGTTGCAAGTCAGGTCTCCAGCCAGGACTGTGGCTGGAGGCAGGTGAAAAGCAACCGTACATTGATATCTCTCTCCCTCTCTGCCTCTCTCCCTTCCCCTCTCCCTGAAAATAATAAATAAATTAAAAAAAAAATTTGCCCACTTTGAGACACACAGCAGGAAATTCAATCATTTTTGTCTTTGCACTCTGTTGTAGCATTACTCTAGTGTTGTACTTTGTATGTACAACAAACAAAGCCTAATAGGATCTTTCAACCCAGTCGAATTTCATGGTCTCAGATATTTTAAAATTATGGGACTAATTGGAAAACACAGAGTTTTAAGAGGTCAGAGGGAGAATGCTTCTGATGCTCTAACTTTGAAAGATATTTTTGGGGTCAATTAGGGAATCTGGAAATACACTGTAAGTTTGTACAGGACAGGACATAGATGCCTACTTCAATTTTTGCCAGTTTTGTGTTGGAGAGACACAGATACATCCTAAGAAAAATAACTGTGTCAGAAAAAGATTGCCAAGAAAAAAATATCGGACAGAGATTGAAAGATGACTTTTGTTGTCATTCTATCACTAATTTGCCTGGTGGACAAATTTTTAACCTTCCCAAGAGTCAGTTTGCCCTCTGTAAAATTCATTTAACAAATACACATTGATTCAAAGATGTGAAAAAGTCCAGATTTCATGCTTCTGAAGAGACAACGATGAATTAGACATCCTTTCTGAAGAAAGACATGCATGCAAATAGATACTGTATATGGTAGAAAGTAACAATGTCACTGAGAAAAGCACTATAAATACTACATAACAATGGTTCCTGTCACTACATTGTAATGATTCTTCCATTATTTGAGCCTCGGGCTTGATAATTTAATCATCTTTTCCTTCCTTTTCTATTTCATCTTTTCCTTCCTTTTCTATTTCTACCAGCTCCTCAAAGTCCTATTGATTGTCCCTTTGAAATTTCCCTTAGCATCCTTTCTCCTTCTCCTCTATAGTCACATGTCCTTCTCAGCCCTCATTACTTTACTCCATGTGTGTTACCAGATTCATCTTCCTAAAATGCTTTTGACTTCCTGTCACAATTCTGCCCCTTGCCCCACTTTCACACACACACACACACTCTTGCTCATACACAAAGTACAGGGGCTACAAGAGAAACTCAGGAAATGTCTGGTGGCCAAGCGAAGTAAGGCAGTGGACATCTGTTGCTTTGTTTTTGCCAGGTTGATACCCATTCATCCTTCTGATTCCTGTGCTCTCTTTCCTTACGATTCTGGTGCTGCAAAGAAATGTGGTCCAGACCTGGCTAAGTGGAATTCTGGATCCCCTGGTCAGTGGTGATCACCCATGGATAGTTAAGTGACTCAAGTCAGGCCAGATAGAACCAATGAGACTCAACTGGAAGCCTTTGCATAACTACAGCATTAAAGAACCCCTCTGCCTGCTGTTTTTGAAGATAATGGGATATTTATCTGGAAACGTGGGCAGATACCTCATCAAAGAAAGCCTGCCTCAGAAACATGTCAACTCAAAGGAAAGAAGAATGAAAATATGGAAAAAGACAGATTCCTAACACCTGAATTCAACTGTGCCTGAAGCCAGTGCCTTTGGCTTTCCAAAAGCCAGTATAAGCCTTGGTTTTCTTAAGCTCACTTTATTTGGTTCCTATCATATACTGCCACTAGACAATAACTAATTTGAATAAAAGTAATATAAGCCAACATAAATTGAGAATTTTCTACCCATTATGTTAAGTATTTATAATTAAAATGCATTCATGTTTTGATAAAAGATCCTTTCTAAATCATTGTGCTGAGTCAAGTATAGTTTATTATTTTTTTCTTGTTGAAATAAGATATTGATGGCAAACTTTATATGTCAGACATTATTACTAAGCTCTTGTGGTAAAATATTGGAGAAAATGTAATAAACTATACCTAGCTACTGAGCTCTATGTATATTATAGCACTTAGGTCTGCCAATCACATCTTTACTCCATGTAATAATACCATTTAATTTATAAAAGAGTTATGCGTGTATACCTTCTAAAATATATGAACATCTCAGCCCTGGCTGGTGGCACAGTGGATAAGGCTCCGGCCTGTGAATCCAAAGGTCGCTGGTTCAATTCCCAGCCCGGGTACATAACCAGGTCTCCAGCCAGGTCTCCAGCCAGGTCTCCAGCCAGGTCCATAGCTGGAGGCAGGTAAAAGGCAACCGTACATTGCTGTCTCCCTCCCTCTCTGCCTCTCTCTAAAAAATTGTAAATAAAATCTTTTTTAAATAAATAAATAAAATATATAAACATCTCTGTAGCTCAATTTTTAATATAATTAATTAAGTTCATTAAAGTTAATATGTATATTCTGTAAAGAAATAGCTTTTTAAAAATAGAATTACAAATTGTTATAAATTTTCTTTTTCAGAATATAGTTGAAATAAAAATAAGGTTTGGTATGTGAATATGATTTAGTACCATCCTATGTGAAAGCCAGAGGCAAGCACCTTCATAAAAGATCGACAATTGGAACTAGTACATGCACACAGACACAAATGTGTAAGATTTATCAGGGTGTTTGGTTAAAAGGAAGGCTTGAATTCCCACTACATTTTTTGCTGTAATTACTTTTTGACTTGGATTCTATTTGTAATCTTTGAAAATGTAATTACTTTATACATGTGGACATCTAGCATCAATGGGAAGTCACACTGAAAATGGAAACAAGTAAGGGCTATGACTTAAATTTTAAATGAATTTTGCAGGGAGAAAAAAAGTCTTGGTAAAATCCTTTTAACCTATGTTCAGTAAACTACCAGAGTTGTTTTTAGCTCCTTGTAACAGAATGGCTTCCTAACTGAGGACCTCCTGTTTATCTTATTAAAACCATTTTGTTTTGCCCACTAAAAGTCTGCTGTTCCATACACGTTTCACTTTCAAGCTCAGGGTTAATGCACTTGTCTTTATTCAAGGGGAAAATATGTCTCTCCTTGTTAGGACACTGTTTCCAATTCTTCAGGAGTAAACTTGAGTAACCCCAAATCAACTTGGGAAAAGAAGCCTCTTGCATCGCAGGCAGATGCCCAGACTTGCAAAAGAACAAGAAAATAAAAACTAAAGAACAAAGGGAAGAAGAGGAAGAAGCAAAAGGAGAGGATAAAGAACAGAGAGCCTGCTGCAGTGAGAAGATTGGGAGAGAAGCCATGTCCTGTGCACTTTCCTCCGTGGGCTATTGGCGCACTGCCCTGTCCCCACCCATCTGCCTGTCTTTGGTTTTCACCGTCATCCAGGTAGAAGAAACAACTTTGTTCTGAACAATCTCAAAGACCTCCAAACACCCAGCATATTCTATACTTAGGTTAACAAACTTGAGGCCCTTCACCTCTAGAAAAGAAAAAGAACCTTCTGATTATGATGGAGTTCTCTTAGGGAAGCTGTAAAACATCTTATCTCCAAACATTTTGAAAAGGACCGTGTTTATTCAGTGTAGGGAGGCTTGGAAGAGCAAAAGGATCTTTTTTTAAATAAATTTACAATCATGTAATGGCTGTGAAATATAATTTTAGACCAAGCTACAGAGAAGTAATCAAGGACCTGTTTCCAAGTAAGGGATCAGTGACTCTGCAATGTCTCAAAGACTCACAATGCAAAATGACATGAGCCTGACTGCAATTTCAAACATGGCAGATCACTCAGTGGTGTTGAAGCAGCAGAATTTGGATATGCTGGCTGAGCATGTGGAGGAAGCCAAAAGGGTAGTTATCATTTTGTCAGAGCCAGACAAATAATGGCATAAGGAAACCACAGCCACATATCTGAGAACAGCAGCTAAGGGAGGCAGGAAAGTGGGAGGCAGAGGCTACATCTGCCCTGAAGAAAGTCCCCTTCAGAACACAAAGCAAAGGACCAAGGAAGCATTTGAGCTACCAAAATGCACCATTAGAAACATCTTATTTAATGGTCCTCTAGCTGAAATGTCAGGTGCTTTACCTGGCACTGATCGTAAGAAGGGGAAAAACTGGTTATAGTTGAACTTGACTCAAGAGAAAAAAAAAATCATTTTAATCTCTGGGTCCAGATAGAATTCACAAATATTTATTTGTATCATATTGTCTTTCTTGAGTTGTCATTGTGCTAGAATAGAATGAATGATAGAATGCTGTGCATAAGTAGTCCCTGAAATGTGCAGTTTATAACATCTGCAAGTATGCAAAGTCTGGCTAAAGCAATGACTAAGATGTCCATTTTCAAGGCAAAAAAGAAAAAAAAAGTTAGAATTAAAACCCTCAGGGAACCTAATGGCAGCAATAGAATTTACTGAACAGATTCATTTAAATTTCGCTGAGTGTATTTTGCACTGTGCTAAAAACAATAGGGACTAGAGGAAATTAAAGAGCTTGATTTTTCTGGTAATACAAAATACACGTAGAACATTAGCAGTGAAGCAATCATTCAAAACCACAATTCGAGTGGTTTCACAAAACTGAAATCAGTGCCAAGTGTCAGCATGGAGCTCCTATTAGCTCCTAGTCACCATAAGGTACTGGATCCCCACCTACTTGGACATGTGACTCTTTCCAAGCCTTAAAACTTCCCTGATTGTCCAGGCTTGCATCTCAGAAATGGTTGCTGAGCTTGAGACCCTCCCCCCTAAATCTCTATGGGTCTTTGATGATTTCCAAGATCCTCTATAGACACTTTGATATATAATCAACCTTTCTTCCTTTCCAAATAGAAACCTAACCAAGGCTGAAATCTTGACAGTCCAGGGGAAGCAGAGTGGGTGAAGGTAAAGGAACAAAATAACCTCCCTTTAATATAACAACTACTTATGTCAAGTCAACTAGTACCTCTAGATGTACGAATGAAAATTATAATCTGTAGAATTTATAAAGTCTACCCCTATCTTTTTAGCTTCAAAATGTCTATAATTTATTAAAGTGATTAATACTTGAACTTGAAGGTAAAATGGAGAAATAAAATTCCTAATTAAGTAAAATAGAAAATATAGAAATTGTTTCAAATATAAAAAGGCATAATGGAAAAGAAAACATAGTTTCTACCATATTCCTCATATTTTGAACCGTGTAAGCTATTATTGTCAATGACAACTATATATATATATATATCAAACAATGCTGTTCCATTCACAAACAAAACTAGAGCACTATTATTCAGCAGTTGTAATTCTGTTTGGCTAAATTTGTGGGCTTTATTTCAGGACTGATTCTATGACATTTAAAATTTAGCCAATACCTGTAAATCATTGTATTGACTCCACTAGAGTACTTACTGTCTTTTTCCTACATTAATTGCTTCCTTTTTGCTCACTTTAATAGATTTAATTTTAAAAAGTGCCTATTTTTTCCCACTCACATTTACAATGATCATAATAATATTGCATGTGTAATGCCATGGGAGGAGATGTTCACGTTTTTTTATATTTCACCATCTCTCTTGACTTGTCATTGTGCTAGACTAAATGGTAAAATGTTAGCCGTAATTGGACTATGAAATGTGCACAGAGTTTTTATCAGTAGCACATAAAAGAGCAAACTATGGTACAGAAAATTAAGGGGACTTAACAAAGTGACTCAGCCCATCTTGTTTTCTAGGTCACCGCTCTAAATATAAGAATAGGCTAACTTTGGGTTGACGTAGCAAACTTCCAAAATCTAATATTAATACTTTAATTTTGTAAACACCAACTATTTGGCAAATAACTTACAAAAGAGGCACATGACCCTAGCCCTAAGACATAACTATCTTTTTTCATAACAATTATGCATTTCTTAGTATAATTTGTTCTTTTTTTTAATTATGGAGAATTTTCTTTTTATTTTTTTTTAAATGTTTATTTGTTTACTTTTAGGGAGAGGGGAAAGGAGGGAGAAAGAGAGGGAGAGAAACATCAATGTGTGAAAGGTATATTGATAGTTACCTCTCACATACCCCAAACTGGGGACCTGGCCTGCAACCTAGGCAGGAGACTAGACTGGGAATTGACCCAGCAACCTTCTGGGTGATGGGCTAATGCTCAGTCCACTGAGCCACACCAGCCAGGGCTGTAGCATTATAACCCTTAGTATTTTCGCTGATGAGGCTAATTGCTGAGTATATTTATTAACTCTGAATTGCACCCTGGCATTTTGGTGTGATTTTGAAGATTTAGACCATGTACATAACTAAACTCATTGAGAACAACTTTCACTTTAAAATTTCATGTCAAGAAAGAAAGAGGGGATAAGGAGAGAATGGAGAAGAGAGAAGAGGGGAGAAAAGGGAAGGGGAGGTGTAGGGAGAGTTGACAGCCAGATAAAAAGAAATAGAAATAGCTATAACCAGTATTAAAAGTATCTTTAAAGTCTTACAAAGTCTGCTGATACTGTTTACACATCTTTTGTGGCTTTATGTAATACCTGTAAGCATCTCTGGAGTAATTTTAAGTGGTACATGTAAAGTATGTCATTGAAAATTTATGGGTGATATTTATTGGAGTCATTGAACTATCTCCATGAGATTTCCAACAACTGTAGCTTCACAAATGATCTATATGATTTGGAATAGCTAAGAATCTCAGATGTTAGAATTCTGAAGGGTACAGCAAATATATATATTCAGAATCAATAGGTCTGTGTGTATGTTTGGCTATAAATGTGATGATTAATTTTATGTGTCAGCTTAATGGGGCCACAGGATGCCCAGCTATCTGATTAAGCCTTATTTCAGGGTGTGTCTGTGAGGCTATGTCTGGATGAGATTAGCATGGAAATTGGTGACCTGAACAAAGGAGGCGGCTCTCTTCAGTGAGGGGAGGCATCATCCAATTCACTGTGAGCCTGAGTAGAACAAGAAGACATAGGAAGGTTAAATTTACTCTCAGCCTAACTGTTTGACCTGAGACATGAATTGCTTCCTGTCCTCTGTGTTTCTGATTCTTAGACCCTCCAACTGGGGCTGAAATCTACCCCATCATCCCTCCAGCTCTCAGGCCTTCCAATCATACCACAGCTTCCTGGAGGCTCCAGCTTACAGATAACAGGTTGTGGTACTTCTCAACCTGCATAATCAGATGATCCTATTCCTTAATAAATAACTTTTACTGTACATACGTAGGTTCTAGTCTCTGGAGAACCCTGACTAATATAAGAGGAAAGAGAAATCTGGATAACTCACAGCTATGTCATTGAGTTCACGAATTTGCCTAGGAGATGAAACAGTTTGGTGTTATGTAGTAGAAAGATATTCTGCTACCTAATAGCTAGGGGCCTTCCTGACCAACATTCATGTATTTTGTCCATTTGGTAAGCTCACTTTTGAGAATGTACTAGTGGTGGTAGCCACTAAGGATACCAAGAAAAAAAGGCACAATGGCTGCCCTGAAGGAACCTACTATCATAGTTGTAAGATGGCCCACTCTCTGCCTTTAAGGAAAGTGATGAAAGTACTCATTCAGTTTATCATTCAAGAGGGATTGATTAGGTACCTAATATGTCAAAGGCTGTGTGCCCTGTGATGCACATGGAGTAATGATTAAGGCAGACTTGACTCTTGCTCTCCTAGAGCTTACACTGAGGAGAAATAGACCAAAAAATGTATTTCATTACAATTGTTATGTATGTTCAAAGAGAAGAGGAGGGTACTAAGGGCGGATGTGTAGAATGATGGAACCGTGACTGGGGGAAGGGAAGGGATGATGAGTTATCTAAGGACAAGTTCAAGGTGACTCAGGAAAGAAGAGAAGGTTTGAGAGAGAACATTCCAGCCACTGAAAAGCATCTGCAAAGGCCATCAGGCAGGAACCAAAAGGTCAAGGTGACTGAATTAAAGGGAAGACAAGGAGACTTACCTGAGATGAAGAGGGGGATGAGGCCAACCGATGCAGACACTCACCTTGTGAGGATTTCTGGCCAGAGCCTGTCTCTGAATGACTTCAAGCAGGAGACTGGTGGTCTCAGGACTGCATAACTAAAAAGTCTCCTGACCAGCTTGGTGGAGAATGAAGTAAAGCTCATAGGTACAAAAATTCTGTAGAAGTTCAGGTAATAGTGGAACAATGGGGGAGATTCAGGGAAAATGGACAGATTCAAGGCATGTTTAGGAGGGAACACGGATAAAAATAAGTAAAGGATTAAACATGGGAGATAAGGGAAAGTCTGTTAACCAAGAATGACTTCCAGGCTCCTGGCTTCTGCACAGAATGGTTGTGGGACTCTTTACTAATGGAGAGAAAACCAAGATTGGGGCAAAGTGAGTTAGGGTGAGGCAGGGAAAGGGTAATCCTGAGGATGGCTCCAAAATGCTATTCTGAGCAACCATTCAGCATTTAGTGGAAGTAAAGACACCATGAATGTGTGCCAATGCTTTTCAAGGAGAATGAATTTTCAATCATTGTCAAGTATCACACTATTGTTTTTCATTTGGTGTGTATTCACTACTCTACCATACATCAACAACTTATGACAAATATAACCTAATTAGTGGCATGGCACTATTTGTCACTCTTTTTTACTCTTCCTTCCCACCTGACCCTGGTTCACTTCTCCGCAACCTGTGCCCTCACTTTACCTGGATGATGATCAGGAAAGAGCTGAGCAGTGAGCTCCAACTCCATGGCTCAAACCCCAGTGCTGGTTGTATGATTGTGACAAGCTGGCCAAACTCCCTGTACTCATTATATTATTACATTATATTTATTGTAATATAAATTGTATTTATAGTAGTATATTATTCAGCTATAACAACACCTACTATGGAGTTTTGTGACATTTTAATAGAAAAACCTATCTAAAAGTTCTGGTATAGTACCTAGTCTATGTTAGATGCTGAAGAGAAAAAAAGTTACTGCCCTCTTTCTTGTCTGGCAAAACAAGATGATAGCTGTAGCTCTCCTGCCCCACATCTCAGAAAGAATAGAGGGTACATTTATTTGAGGCTGGCATGTCTCACTGACAGAGAGGCCTCCAGACCTCTCTCACACTGCCTGGCCTGTCCCCTCTCCAAAGAATATGACACCCTTCCACAAAAGGCAATTAATAAGTCAATAACTTCATCCTTATATTTCCCCTGTTTCCACTTAACTTTCCTTAAGAACAAAAAAAGAGGAGCTCTTTGTTTACACACAGTGACATGCAACAAATAGGTGAGGCACATTACGGTCTCCTCAGGCTCTACCTGCATGGATTGGACATTAGCTCCTGACTGCAATGCTTTCATTTTCAGGAGTGTACAGACCCAGTTCTACTGCCCTGACCTTGGAGGTGCCAAAAATGCTTCAGACTGAAATATTTTAGTGGTTGTTTAGGTGGACATAGTGTTAGTTTCAACTGCCAATTTTAGAATTAAATGGCTTACATTATGACAAAATTTTAGCAGAACATGTTTTCCAAATAAATGTCATTAAAATCTACATTCCCACCAACTGATAAAAGACTTGAACTGGGAAAATATGGCAAAAATAGCAGAGCAGCAAAAGTAAAAGAAACACATGCTCACTTCATATGGTAAAAATGGCTCTTCCCTTCCCCTTCAAAAAGCACATACGCTGGATGAATGAGCTAAATGAATTCTGCTTCCTGCAGGTAGAGACATACAAAAAAGAATCTACTTGTTTCCAGTTCAAGTTGCATCAGGTAGTATTGAATTTACACTTTCATGATTCAAGTTTATATTTGACAATTAACACTGAATGTCTCTTAGATTTTTATTAATATTTAAAAATACCTGGCTGGTGGCACAGTGAATAAGGTGCCAGCCTGTGAACCCAAAGGTCGCTGGTTCAATTCCCAGCCAGGGCACATAACCAGGTTGCAAGGCAGGTCTCCAGCCAGGTCCTTAGCTGGAGGCAGGTGAACGGCAACCATACAGTGATGTCTCTCTCCCTCTCTGCCTCCCTCCCTTCCCCTCTCTCTAAAAATAATAAATAAAAATCTTTTAAAAAAATGTTTTAAAAATAAAATTAAAACAACTTTGATCTGAAGTCCAAAAGAAGACAGTTTTGGCAAGTTAGGGCAGCAGGATATAGCTAAGGAAATTTGCACTAAGAGTCTTGAAAATAATTTAAGTATTGTCTTCTGGAACGAAGGGTCCTACCTGTCTTCAGAGAAGTTGTCTTTACAGTTCTGAGAGTTAATGAGCCATGAAGTGATCCTTTAAGAGCTTGTGTCACAGTGGTGGCTGTATGAGTTTGTCATTGTGATGACAAATCTGAGAAAATCATCTCAATTTGTACCTTGTACTTTTAGAAGAGGGAAAGAAAACTTTATACCCATTACCTCCATCTGGGATACAAGCAGTGTCTGATCAAACATATGGCAAATAAACTGTAATTTAATTAAATGTGAACAAAGTCTTTTCATGAACAATATTTAAATTTTGAATTGCAGCCCAGTTTTCCTTCTATTTAAAATACATAAGGCATCAAAATTATAAGTAAATTGCAGAACAATCATCATTCAGAACTGCCTGAAATCTGGCTGAATGGAAGTCCTACAGCTACAGATTTAAAGAAGCCACATCAAGACTTATAGGAGGGGCTGAGGCATAGAGCAGGCTACTTGCACATGTGGCAAATAAGAATCGGCAGGAATATCTACCCTGCTGAGGTCCTCCTAAGGAGCAGGGGGTCCCTGCCCAGGCTTCCAGTGCTAGGAAGAAAAGTCCCCATTACTTCTGGCTGTAAAACCAGTGGGGAATGAGACTGAAGGAACCTGAGAACTTCTGGAGTCCCAGGCAGTCCCTTTTAAAGGGTCCACACATGTACTTACTCAAACTCCCTCCCTCTGGGCTCCACTGCCAGGGCAGTAGCCTGAAAAGAGCAAGACAAATATGGGTAGGAAATTAATTGTCTGGCATAAGGGAGAAAGCTGAGGAGAGGGCTTTCTTCCAGACAGAAGTGATTGCAGAGGCCACTGTTCCTTTGATGAGCTCTCCCCACACAGAGTGGGCAGGCAGGAACCATATCTGTGATTCTATCAGCCTGGCCATCACTGTTTTCCCTGCACTGAGGGCCTGCTCCATCAACTTTTGGGTCCACCCGAGCTGTTTCCAATGGCTTTTTCACACAAATGGCCTATTTTGTCTCATGCTTCATATTTTCCTAAGATCTCTCAAACAAGCATCATGTGGCCTCAACATGCCCAGCACCTTTTGCTAAGTAGCCCCAGGCCATGCACTATAAGCAGCAGCCTTGAGTTGCAGCTTGGTCTCATCTGGGTACCTCCAAACCCAGCACAAGTAGCATCTAACTGCAGAGCATTTTGTAGTTTGTATCAAGTGACCCCTGGCAGAGCACAGGAGGTGGCTGACCTTGGCCTGTACCTCCCAGGAGGTCCCAGAGCCCGTATGTCCAGTGGATGCTTCAAGCTAGGTCAAAGTATCACCTAACTACCTTCACAAGTGACACACTCAAGAGAAGGACTCAGCAGGCACCAGAGCTTGGCTAAAGTAAGTCCTGCTCTACAGAGTGGATCCCTAAGTAGTTGGATCTCCTCAGTGGTAGGAGGTCAGTGGTTGGTGCACACAGCCAGTCCTTGCAGCTGATAGGCCTAGAGATAAATTCCTTCCATTGACCTATCAACAGTAATCAAAGCTCAAGTACAAGAGGAGGGTGTACACAGCCCACATGGAGGGCACACCTCAAATACCCACCTTGAGTGATAGGGAAGGCTGTGCCACTGGACCCTACACGACACCTACTATATTAGGTCACTCTACCGAGTCTGGGAGATGTAGCAGCCCCACCTAATACATAGAAACAATCACAGGAAGACTGCCAAAATTAAAAGACAAAAGAAAAACAAAAACAAAAAGAAGAAATCCCAAATAAATGAACAGAATAAAACTCCAGAAAAAGAACTAAACAAAATGGAGACAAGCAATCTATTAAATGTAGAGTTCAAAACACTGGTTATAAGGATGAGAACCTCTATAGCATAAAAAAGGACCAGTCATAGATGAAGAATACACTAATGAAATGAAGAATAATTTACAGGGAATCAACAGCAAAGAAGATGAATTTGATAATCAAATTAGTGATTTGGAATATAAGGAAAGAAAAACACCCAATCAGAACAGTGAAAAGAAGAAAAGAATCCAAAAAATGAGGACATTGTCAGGATCCTCTGGGACAATTTCAAATGTACCAACGTTTGCATCATTGGGATGCCAGAGCAGAAGAGAGGAAAAAGTTGAAAACCTGTTTGATTAAATGATCACATAAAACTTCACTAACTTGGTGAAAGAAATAGATATACAAGTCCAGGAAGCACAGTGAGTTTCAAACAAAATGAACCCAAAGAATACCATACCAAGACACATACTTAAAATGCAAAAGACTAAAGGCAAATAGAGAATCTTAAAAGTAGTCAGTTACCTATAAGGAAGCTCCCATAAGACTGTCAGCTCATTTCTCAGTAGGAACTCTGTAGGCCAAGAGGGGTTGGCAAAAAATATTTAGCCCTGGTGGGTGTGGCTCAATGAATTGAGCACTGACCCATGAACCAAAAATTTGCCGGTTCAATTCTTGGTCAGAGTTTATGCATAGGTTGCCAGATAGATCCCCATCATTTGAAGGTGTACAAGAGACAACCAATTGACATTTCTCTTACACATCAATGTTTTTTTCCATCTCTTTCTTCCTGTCTTCCCCTCTAAAAATAAATAAGTAGATGAATAAAATAGTTTTTAAAAAGGATATATGCAAAGTGATGAAAAGCAAGGACCTATAACCAAGATTACTCTACCCAGCAAAGCTCATTTAGAATTGAAGGACAGATAAGGAGCTTCCCAGGTAAGAAAAAGCTAAGGGAGTTTGTCATCACCAAACCAGTTTATGTGAAATGTTAAAGGATCTTATTAAGAAGAAGGAGGGAATAAAGGTTAAAAATACAAAATAGAATGGAAATAAATACATATTTATTAACAATTGAACCTAAAAACGCAAAATTAAAAAAAAAAAAAAAAAGTGTAACTGAAACAATCCATAGGGAAGAATTTTTTTCAGTTGCCAGATAGGAGGGAGTTGGAGAATGGGTGAAAAAAGTAAAGGGATTAAAAAGTACAAATTGGTTTTACGGATTAATCATGGGGATATAAACTACAGCATAGACAAAGTCGTCAATACTAACTATGTATGGTGTCAGGTGGGTGGGAGATTTATGGGAAATGATCACTTAGTAAGTTATATAATATCTAATCACTGAAGTGTACACCTGAAATTAATATAATAATGCATATCAAGTGTAATTGAAAAATAAAATGATTTAAAAATGAAAAATTAATATAATATATGAAACAACACACAAAAAAGTTACATGGTTAATGACAGATGTAATTATGATATGTAAAGTGTTCTCACTGCATTATGTGTCTGGCTCCATCAGTATAGGTAGGTTAATTCAAGTACACTCCAGCTTGGCACTCGATAGAGTTAAGTACTGTTGTTCTGACCAACCCATCATTTTAATAAAATTGCAAGCATAGCTTCACTATAATTTCATCCAATTGTAGGATCTGACATGGTTTGATTTAAATTATGCTAGGGTGTTTTAAAGCCAAACCACAAGCTAACCAGGAAATGTTTATTTAAACTTGTATATTCACTTAGAAATTCCTGGGAAACTCAGGGAACAAATATAAATTACAAAAAAGTTTATAGACACTGCCTACATGGATTTGAAATTTATTTAGCTAATTTTGAGCATTCCTACAACAAAACAGGTGAATTTGACTAAAGATTTGCCTAACATTTAAAGAAAAATGAACAAGTATTCCCTATCAAGTTGACCAAAAAATGTAAAAACTAAGACAGATTATGAAAATCCTGAAATACTTGTTTATTTTTCTTGATAGAAATAATCATAATTCTATCAAGGTCCTGGTTGTCCTACACAAAATAACATGTCTGAGGTACATAAATGATGTTTATAAAAGGCCATCCAGTAGTTTTATTTTTTAGAAAGCCTCACAATTTTAAAATATTTACTTTTTTTATTCAAATTGCCTCATTACACTCCTTTGCTCAAGCATCACTCTTCTTAAAAAGAAAAAAGATTCCTCACAGCCCTGTTCCTGATTCTCAGACAGTAAATTCAGATAGAAACCTGCCTGGAAAGTTCTTTTAGTAATATAATTGGGTCAAACACTAAAAATATCACAAGGTTTTCAGAATGGAACTTTTCAGACGGGATATTCTTACTACTCCATCTAACAATGCACCATATGTTATATATACATTTAAAGCTCATGATGGCTTTTGATTCAGTTGTCTTCATCATTCTTCAGCTTCCATCTTCTAGAGATTTTAAGGGGAAAAAAGACCAATAAATTCAAAACATGTTGTGCCAAGCACTTTTCCCATTAATTTTTAAACCCTTGCATATGGCAAAGGAAATAAAATCCGCGTGTTTCTGACTCATTTACACTTAACTAACCAAAATGTTCTCTTAGAAAAAGACAACTGAGATCCAACAGTCCTCTGAATCTTTTTTTTCTCTCTCTCTTTTTATGTATTAGAGCCATCTTGTTGACTCACATCTACCAAAGTTCAAAGATGGTTCACAGCTTTGAACTCATATGCTTAGAATAAGCTTGAAACTTCACAAAACAAACATGCTTTGCTGTGGACCCCCTGCCCCCAAGTCTGAAAATAATTCCAGTCTAGCTTTAGGTATAACATATTTTGTCACTTTGACTTCAATACTGAGTTAAACTGGGAATGATTGGGGCAAATAGAAATTTAAAAAAAAAAAGAAAAGAAAGAAAGAAAAATTTTAAAAAGAAGAAATGAATAAAAAGGAAATGACAGATACACCTGAAATGTAGTATGTATCAAGAACACTGGACTACAGGAGAGTCAGGAGAGGCCCTACAGCTGCTCCTCCAGGCCTGGACCCTAGCTAGAGCCTGGCTAGGGAAAAAATTTTACCCATTCAGTCTGGGCAACAAAATTCACAAGTATAAAAAGAAGAGGATTAGAGTTAACAATGTTGAATAAGATCATTATTATGTCTCTTTCTGCTCTGATACTTCTATAATTTTATGAATCTATCCCAGAATAGCAAACCAAACCAAACCACTGAGAGAGCTCAGTGATCATGAGAAGTGCCCCAGACTGGCCCTTCTTATGCCTTCAGTTCCATCTCTCCTCCCCACTACCCCAGAACATTTCCTTCACCTTGGCCACTAGAATCCTTCCAGCTTCATGTTCCCATTGATCCACTTTCTATTTCATGTTCCCATTGATTCATTTATATTTTATGTGTCATTGATCCACTTCTCCAAATCTTGAATATTCTGCTTGATTCTATGGTCTATTCTTGGACACTAATTGGTTCCTTTCATAATTGCATAGGGCTTAGTCCCAAAATACTTCCTGTGGTTTTTCAGCCTCTGAACCCCTTCCAGTCTTGAGTCACAAAAGGCATCGAATTCCTCTAAAGTTCTGTGTAGAGCTATCATAAAAATTGGTGCAGATTTAACTGAAGCTTTACTCAGGTATAAAACTAGACAATCAAACATTAATTCATGATAACTTTTACTCAAATATTTAAGTCTAGAAACATGTTCAATCTGCAAGGGGAGTCACAAGAAAAATATTTCCAGGCCACTTACATGCATATACAAGAAGTTTGTAATAGATATGTATTAAATACATTTTATTTAACAGAAGATAAGGTCAAGCATTCTAAAGAATATCCTTTGTTTGTGTGTGTGTGTGTGTGTGTGTGTGGAAAAATTAGCATATTGGCTGCTGTTCAATGTTTGATTCACAAGGGCCCCTGTTGGGATGTTTATGTTGACCTTTAAGTTCCTTCATCTAAAAAAACATAGAGTTAATATGATACATATTGCATGTCCCCTGATTAAACAGTTTTATAGTCTAGGGACTTCATTTATACTTGTGATGATTTTGATGGTTTTTTTTTTTTTTCTTTTTTGTCATTTCTTGTGTTTATCACTTTAAAGATTTTGTAACCATGTGTGTGGAAAGTAATTTGCCAAGTTTCAACCCCCTTGGAATTTCCTTAGTTCTCAGTTTGGAATCAGACTTAAGCTTTTCCAGGTTCTGTTTACTGCTAGTTAATGATGACTTCCTTATCCAAATGGGGGAGAGACTTTTGAACATATATTAAAATGTGTGTATGATTTCTGAGACATCAAATAGCTAAAATAACAAGTCAACATTTTGATGAGTTAAGTGTTAAGTGTAAATTAACTAAAAACACATGAACTAAATTCTCCCTGAAGCACAGATGGCTTGAGAAACCTAGAAGTGCTTGGGAAAAAATATGGCATTTATTTTTATTAACCCTCAAAGTTTGAAAAAGCAGTTGAAGATTAATTTCCATCTCTTTTCAATTGTTGCTTTAATGTTTAATTGATTATATCCTCTTTGCTTGTTTTTAATCTGGATCATCTAAGAAATAGAAGTCCTTTCTTCCTCCTTCTTTCTTCTCCCTTTTACTCAAGACTGAATGGGTATCAAGGTTAAGAAATTCATCTTCCAGCAACAGAGAGCGTTAATCAGATAATTATCAAGACACTAGTCAGCCTTATTTTTGAATGGACAGAACACTAAAAATGCAAATTAACTTTTATGGGGCTCTGCCCCAGTCCTATTTCCTTTGTTTTGGCAGAGACATCTTTTTTGTACTACTAGTGTGCTAAGTCCTGATCCTCTAGTGTAGGCTTAGAATGAAGCATGGTTTGTCTTCTGCTTGTTTTGGTTCCAGGCTCTAGCCCCCACTGGATCAGGCACAAGCAAGGCCACGGGTGGTGAGGTGAGTTCAGGGAATGCTACACTGGTATTGAGGTTGATGTCCCTTTATTAGTCAAGTGATATCTTCCTTAGCCTTTGAACACCTCTTTTTTCCAGGCACCTTGTGGGAAGAAGGGTTACTGAGACCAGGGCAAGATTCTAGATCTTAGGACCAAAACAAGTTTATTTCTGAACATCATCTGAAATAATTTCATTATTATTACTTCTAATATTTGAAATAGGATACCAACATTCAACATATCTTTCTTTTAAATTATTAGACTTTATACAACAATAGAAAGATATTATCTATAAAAAGTTTTTCACTCAATCACATACATTTTTCAGTTTCAGTGTTCTTTACTCACTTTTTTAAATGATAAAAATAATGCATACTAATTTACCATTGTGTACAAATTTTAAAGAAAAACAAAAATAGTCATATAACCAAATCATATCAATAAAATAACCATATTTTATTTTGACATCTTCAATACTGTTGATGTCAATTTTCATATGATGGTTATGATTTCAAACTTGTTTTAATGTGTATGCATATGAGTAGGTTTTTATGTTTTACTCAGAAAAAAACCTAAGTTCATACTATACCACATTGTTTCTCAACTTGCTATTTTTATTCAAAGGTTTAAAAATATACCAATTTAAAATAATAACTTAATGCTTTACAATCATTGTTGCCTATGATATGTTCAATTGTTATATAACTATTGGACCTTCTGATTATTTCCAGTGTTTGCCACACTGAAGAGTTTTGTTCTACAAATCCTTGCATGTGTCCTTATATTCTAGGGCTTTGATTTATGCATTATAGATGCTCAGAAATGGATTGCTCTGCCAAATTCTTTGGATATGTTTGATTTACAAAAGATATAGCTACATCACTTTCAAAAAAGTGATGCAGAAATGTATGAAAATGTTCATTTCTCATTTTATTTTTGCACATTTGAAGAATGAAAATAACCTTCAGTTTTTCTGAGTTATTAACTTCAGTTTTATATTGCTGAATTTTTCTAAGAGTGTATTTTTGTAATTTAAAATAACAATGATAGTAATAAATTTATAAAGAGAACATTGCTAATATTAAATTTAACACAAACCCAAAAAGAATGAGTTAGACCATGTGTTGACTTGGGAAGGTGTCCACCGCCATAAGTAATGAAATCAAGATCAAAACAAAATAAATGGTATAATTTACTATATAAAGCACAGCAAAATTTAAAAATCTCTCTTAGATAAATTCTAAAACAGTGCTCACCAAAATGATGAAAGTATTGCTCCTTAGTACTCTCTTTGGAGGGGAAGACTTTCACATTTTATTCCAAACACACATTTGTACTGTGTAAATTTAAATGACTGTGTTATTTTTAGAGATAGATATATAATTTTATTATATATATATATATATATATATATATATATTATATAATACACTACTTGATAAAAAGCATGCCTTATAGTGGTAATATTGTTTTCTCTAGATGGGAAAACCTCCATTTTCTTTCCTTGGTCAGTATTAATGTGTTATACTGAATTTGACCTTGTTTCCTAACAGACAGGCTCAGGCTGGTATTATCCAGATAGGATTAATGTCTGTGCTAAATTCTTCTGGTTACTTAGTCCCTGACTGAATCTAATTAAGAGCAACTAGTTTAACTCACATTACCCAGGTGAGAAAATTACAATTTTGTTCTTTCATCAGCAGGAACACACTTCCAAGTGGTAAGAATGTCCATGTTAAAACAGTATTTCAATTACAAGTTGCTGTTTTCTTAAACATCACTTTAGACATTGATATTTGTCAGACCACTCTGATGACTTTTGACATGAGCCATGCTCAGTGTTTAGCGATGACAAATATGTATGAGACTAATTTCTCAGCTGATTCTGTGGCATAATTGTATTCTTCGAGGATATTGCTGTCATTTGTAATTTTTCTTTCTGGGTGAAGTATTACTTGCAGTAGTTAATTAGGTGTTTTAATCACTTAAGTTCAAAATGCAATATCACGAACAAAAAAAAATCCCTTTCTATAATTAATCACCAAAATATTAAAGTTGTACTGGTGGTAAATGAGTATGCTGATCTACAAAATGAACTGAAATTCCAGAAATAAACATTATATTACATAATAATATATTTATAACATTATATTATATAATATATTACATCATAAAATTCACATTTTGAATAAGTTTAAAAAATTGATTATTCAGTAAGCAGTGGTAATAAAACTAGGTAACCAATTGGGAAAATAATCCAACTCTTTTCACATTACACTAAAATAAATTCCAGATGAATCAAAAAAGTTTCAACCTAAAAAATAAAACAATAGAAGTACTAATAGCATAGGAGAATTATTCTTTTTTTTTATTTTATTGTTGTTGTATTACATTCATCTCCTTTTTGCTCCCCTCTGTCCCCCTCCCAGAATTATTCTTATAATCTCAGAGTAGTGTAGGCTTTTCTAATATTCCAGAAAAATAAAAATACAAAATACAAACCTGATTAATTATACAGCATAGTAAAGATTTTGTGCATATCAAAATATACATAAACTAAAAGACAAATAACAGATTAACAAATAATATTAATATGACCCTGGCTGGTGTGGCTCAGTGGATTGAGCACTAGCCTATGAATTGAAAAGTCACCAGTTCAATTTCCGGTCAGGGCACGTGCCTGGGTTGCAGGTCAGGTCCCCAGTTGGGGGCACGCAAGAGGCAACCACACATTGGTGTTGTCTCCCTCTCTTTCTTCCTCCCTTACATTCCATTTTCTCTAAAAGTAAATAAAATCTTTTTAAAATGTATTAAAATGTCATATCCCGAAGTAAGAGCCAATATTCTTAATTTATAAACGTCTCCTAAAACCCAATAAAATCAACAAACTGATAGAAAAATGGGAAAAAGAGAAAAACAAATAAAAATTAAAACTCTTAAATTTTTACATAACACTCACTGTCCCTCAAAACAAGAAAAATGCAAATGAATACTTTAAGACACCATTTTTTACTTTTCATTGTCAAATATCAACTTGCTACAATCTATTGGTAAAGGCAAAGAGAAACAGACATTCCTATTTATGTTGATGAGACTGTAAGAGAAATTCTATTGCAAAGAATTTAGCCATGGCTATCATAAAATAAATATATGTATATTTATTGCACATGTTCAAAATAAAACATATTGAAGGATATCTGTTACAGCATTGTTTGCAGAAAAAAATACAAAAACAACCAAATTGGGAACTTAGTTAAGTAAACTATGCTACTTTCTTTTATTTCAATACTGTGTAGCCATTAAGAAGTATGAGCCAGCTTTCTGGGTATGAATATGTACTCATAAAATATGTAAGGTAAAACATGGAAGATGCAGAATAGTGTGCATAGTATAGTACAAATGGTTCTTAAAAGAAAAATAGTACACATATACACAGGTATAGGCATATAATACCTCTGGGATTATAGGTATTACTCTGGAGACAGTGATTATCTCTGTGGAAAGTATCTGAGTGCCTAAGGGACATGGGAAGGATGGAGACTTGTCTTTTACCACATATTTCTGTTACATTTTGAATTACACTCTTTCATTAGGACAGTATTCCTGTTTAACAGCACTCTCTCCACTTCTTCACCACAAGTTAGTTACTGCATGTAGAGGAATAAGCTTTTCTAAAAACTAAAATCTTTTCTACATATTGAGTGCCAAGCTTGGGAAACAGACGATAAAGTTTTACTCTCATCCATATCAAGAAGACTATGGGAGAATGTGAAGCAGGGAAACTTCTTATAAAACAGGAAGTAAAAGAAGAAAGATGTTCTGAGGCTTGGGGAAACTCTAAAAAGAAGACAAGAATGAAGAAAAGAGTTACATGCAGAGGTGAGTGTCTTTTATGGACTTGAGGTCAAAATTTGAAGAGAATGGCTAGAAATAGCCCGATGTAATCAGGGAAATTCCAGGGTAGATTTTCTTGTTTGTTTAGGTTTGGTTTGATTTGGTTTGGTTCAGTTCTTTGGGAGCAGCCTGAAAAGGTTCACTCCTCTTGGAGAGATGCCATGTTCCCTATAGTACCTGAACAACAGGGATCCATCCAAGCACATGGGTTTAACATTGCACTGCCCACATCCCCTAGCCTGTTCATACATGCTCGGAATCCAGCTCTTCCTGCATGCTGTGATGGGAGGCCAGAGTAAATTTGTGATCTTGAAGAGAACTGAAGTGTCAAAGAAGGTATAGGGACCTTGTGGCCCTATACCTTCCATACCCTATACCATGGACTCAAGGCAGAGGCCATGAACTCAGAATTAGATCCCAATGCCAAAGGAACCCAAGAGGATTGGTAACCTGCAGGGAACACCAGCCAAAGATGCCCGGCACGAGACCCAACCGAGCACCCTGCCATGGGGACAGTAAAGAGCCAGGGGGCAGGGTGTAACATAGACCTACTTCTACTTTCATGAGAATACTTGCCAAGCCCAGCTTTCAAGACTGTTTATTTTGCCGTAACTGAAAAGTGTACCTCAACACTCCATCCTAAACTATAACATCTATGTTGGAGGTGGGATTTGTCCTCACCTTAACATAGTGAATGGCTTGACACAGTGGATAGAGAGTCACAAGACACAATTTATGAGGATTGTAGAATACACCAGTTTAATATGTCATTCCTCTGACATCAGTGTACTGTTCATTTGTTTGTGAAGTAACTTAAAGTTATGCTAGGCATATGTAAATATATGTATACATTTTGACTCTAATGTAAAAGTCAACATTTTGTCAAGATCTAAAAAATATTGCATACTCGCAAATGAGGATTATACTTCCCCTAAATATTTATTTGATAAGAGGAAACTGCATAGGAAACATCAATACTTGCTATTTGTTGGGATCCACATCTCTCTGACCTTGAACATGCAGCCAATATGCCAATAAAATCTCTATTTTTAGCTTCAAAGTGGTCTGAAAGCATCAACATGTCATTTATGCAAAGCAAGGGCAAAGTTGTGTGTGTGTGTGTGTGTGTAAAAGTTATATAAAAGCCTTTAAGTAAGGCAGCAATCAACTATTTATAGTGCTTTTAAGTCTATTTCCAAATATGTATTACTATGAATATTCTTGGAAGCCCCCAAAGTATTTCTTGCCTGTATATTCATCAAAGTGCTGGAAAATTACACAAGAGCAATCAGATAAGGCAGTTAATGTGGCTGGCACCAACGTTGCTGCTTTACTCCTCCCTCTATGATTAATTACAACTAAATTGATGTTACCAGCAATGATTAATTTACAACTTAGGTGCAAAGTAAATGAACTAAGCAAATTGGAATTGGCACTAACAATTTCTTAAGCCTCAGCAAAGTACCCAAATCATGATAAGCTATAATGCACAGAATAATTTCTCCCCCCAAAATGGTTAAAAGGCATAGGTGTATATTTTATTTTTATCTACTAGAGGCATATTTTCTCATATGTTCTGAAACAATGTCTAAATATAAAACTAACCTCAGATTTAATTTTGACCTAGATATGTAGCTTACATATGTGTGGAAAGACAAATGTCTCAAGTATCATTTACTCAAAATAAATGCAACGTGTTTTCTTCCATCTTGATCATGAAGTGTTTGTTCTGAGACTTTAGTTTGGGTTGTATATAGACACAAACCGTATTTGTCCTATTTGTACATATTCAGAGCCAGTTTTGTCTTACTAAAAATTGAGGAGAATTGTAACTATTCCATAGAGCAGTTAACCAAAATAATAGCTGAGATTCCCTGCTGTCTATAAGGGAGATCGGTCCAGTTTCTAGTAGGCTCTCCTACACAGACAGAAGCAGTCTAACAGAGGCTGCCCATGCACCTTCATATTTACTAATAGATCCAAGTGCCTAGAAAACCATTCTTTCTCCCAAATAAGTTGTGCTAACAACTAAGAAAATGTATTCATGATGGATGTATACTCAAATGGCATTGAGATAGTAACCTCCCTTGGCAGAGGAAGAATTAAGTTTAAGTCAGATGTTTTGAAGAAATGGGAAATATAATTATTAGATAAAATTTAATTAGATAAATTTTAACAGTTGTAACAGCGATTTTACTGTAAGAACCTTGAGAGAAATTGATTGAAACATGGAGGGGCTAGAACTAGGCTCTCATTTGAAAAGTACACCCTTGTTTATTTAAGATTAACAATGTGTGTTCTCAGCTTGCAGAATTTACAAAATTCCCAAATAAAACCATTTAACCCAGTTGAATGCCTTTCCAATTTCAAACAAGATTTTTTCAAAAAACATGTGACTGAACTGAATTGAACAGGATAACCAGATAAACTTCTCCAAACTTTTTGCTTTTCATTTCTTAGAGCAAAAACCATATTTTAGGAGTTTATTTATTTCAAGAACTTAGAATAGTGCCACCTGGCATGGGGGAGTTGCTTGCTAATTCTTTGTAGCATTAATATATGCTTTATTCTTCAAGATTCTGAATAGTTGGACAATTGGTAGTTAAGAAAAATGAATTTTCAAAGAGACTTGGATAACTATCCTTTTTAACCTCTGACTTCATTTTTTTTAAAACAAAGTCACATATACACCTTAATTAATGAACATAATATATTATTGTCTATTATTCTTTCAAGCACTTAAAATTCTTGCAAGTTTTTTTCAGGTGACACCTTTTATGCATCTTAAAAGATGTATTTTATGCCCTGGCTGATAGCACAATGGTTAAGGCACTGGCCTGCGAACCCAAAGGTCACTGGTTCAATTCCCCAGCCAGGGCACATAACCAAGTTGCAAGCCAGGTCTCCAGCCAGGTCCGTGGCTGGAGGCAGGTGAAAGGCAACCATACATTAATGTCTCCCTCCCTGTCTGCCTCTCTCTCTCTTTCCCTCTCTCTAAAAAATAATAAAATCTTTATTTAAAAAAGATGTGTTTTGATCACTTTAAAGAAGATGGTTAGGTTGGCTCTAAACCTTAGGTTTGATCCTTAAACACCAGAAATAAGCTCAAATTAAGTGATTTAAATTGTTAACAAATTATTGCAATGGGTAGGATTACCCAGGGGAAAGGCGAGCAAAAACAATTGTAAAAAAAATCAGCCACAAAATATGAAAATATTACATATCTTATTTGGTCTTGGACAAGGACAGAATATTAAACCCGACGTTAACGTTTGCACTATGGCCTATAGTTTCCATCTCATCATCCTCCATATTTTGCCCATTCTGAGGAGCTTGTCTTTTGCCCACCTCTGCACGTACATTAATTTTATGAACCTGAAGCTGTCTTTGCTGGCTCTTTTGAGAACTCTTGTCCTTTTAAGTTCAAAGCAAAAAATATGAACTTTACTTCAATAGCGAGATTATACCTTCATGGCAATATCTTGCTTAAGAAAAATATAATAGCTTTCTGAACAAAAAGGGTCTTGTTCCTTTTATCTTATGCCAATGAGACTTGCTTCTAATTTAATTCCTTTTGTGACCACAAATACGTGGCTCTATCCTCAAGAAACACACAAATGAACAAGAGTCTGTGAATATCTTTAGAAAATTACAAATATGGTGAAGAACTCTATACATGTTTATATATGTGTGAAGATATAACAAGTTCCATATAAGATGCACAAATGAGTTGGTCCCTTGTGCCATTCTGTTGGTAAATCAAGTTAATGTAGATCCAAAGGTTTTAAATACAGCTCTTAATCTGATATTTATCTTTGAAATGAGTTGAAAGCCTTCTTATTTAAAACTTACATTATCATGTGTTTCTTATTTATATAGCATGATAGGTAACACATTTTTAAGAAGAATGGAAAAGATTTAAAGGGAATATATTACTCAAGTCAAATGCTAAAAGTCAAGGGTGCATCTTAGACAATTTAAGCAGTGGGATTGGGAAAGCAGAAGCTCAATGTTTTAAGTCTACTGCATGGCACACATGTTTGTGTGTGCTTGTCTTTATGTACAGCCCAAGCATTTTATTCCTCAGGTGCTTCATTTGTTCATTTATTTTTCTCTAAGTCACTCATAAAAAAATTTGGGATATAGGTGGAGCTGAAAAACAAGTAAACCACCTGATAAATTTGTTTTCTTTCCTTGGATACTACTGTGATATAGAGTTACCTTTTATATGAAATTTATTAACATGTAACAGTATCTTGTAATTCAGTGGCAAATGTTTTCTTTAAAAAAAAAAAAAAAAAAAAGGCCAACGTTCTTAGTCCTGTCAAGGTAACGGGATTGACACTATTCTTCCTTTTACATTTGTTATAATTTACGTCTCTCCTGTGTCACTGCCTAGCTTAGGTAGACATTTTTCCAGGTGTCCTTTGAGCTTTTGATTACATTAAACCTCCAAGCCTATGACTGAGAAACATTTCATTTCATTTTCAGCCACTTCTTATTTTCAAATCCTTGAAAGTTTCTCTTTATCCTTTGCTAAGCTCCAAACTCTGAAAGAGCAAGCAGGGATTACTTTGTGTCCATAGCATACTGAATGCCAGAAACATCGGGGATACTTAATGATCCCAGTCATAATGTGGATTCATAAAAATCATGCTTAATCATCCTCTTGTCACCTTATTAAAATTTCCCCCTGGCTCTAGGTAAAATGAGGGAGAGAAAATATATAATAAGCAGAAGAAAGGGTTTTCCATCATTCCTGCAGCAGTAATAATGTCTGTTAGTGATGTCAGTGTTTGTCCGTTCTCTGATCATACATCAGGTCTGAGCCAGCATTCCAAGGACACAAGATTCCAAGTAACTGAACTGGCAGAGATGATGTCCCATGCCTTTCCTCAGGCTTCTGGCTTTAGATGTTTTTCCAAACAAGTTATTTTAAACTATTTAATTCATCAAATCATTTCGAAGAACCATCCTGCTCATACACACTATCTACTAAACTTAAAGGTGCACCAGCTAGATTTAGTCCCTGGGGGTCAAGGAGAGGGGAACACCTGGTCTGTTAGTCTTCCTAGCTACAATAAGGACCAAGATGCCAATAGAGAGTATATCAGAATGCTCATGGGAAAATAAGTTCTATCCAATCATTTTAAAACAAAATTCTGGCCCTGGCTGGTGGCACAGTGGATAAAGCACCGGCCTGCAAACCCAAAGGTTGCTGGTTCAGTTCCCCAGCCAGGTTGCAAGCCAGGTCTCCAGCCAGATACCTACCTGGAGGCAGGTGAAAGGCAACCATACATTGATGTCTCTCTCCCTCTCTACCTCTCTCCCTACCCCTCTCTCTAAAAATAATACATAAAATCTTTTTTAAAAATTTCTCCTTTGAAGATGAGCATTTTGCACATGGATGACAGGCCAAAACAACAACAAAAAACATGATCCCCAACTGAGACTCTATTATTTATTTATTTTTCTTTTGGATATGCATAAAAATATGTTAGGCTATTATGAAAAGAGAAATGAAAAGGCCAAAGATGTAAAATATTACTCCTTCCCAATAAATATTCCTCAAGCAGTTGTATGCTTGCTTCATCTTAGCTCTTTATTTTCTTAACAGTTAATCTATAATAAACTTTCTTACATTTTTTTACTTTGGTTATAAACCTTCTAAGGCATGTTATATAAGATATTTTAGAACTTATACCAAGGATGAACTTTCAGAGCAAATTTTTATAAATTTGACAAAATATTCCCTATAATCAGAATATAAAACTATATGCACAATTTAATTTATTCATTGTACTTATTTACCAGTTATCTATAAAACTTCAACTGACTATTTGTAAATATACAAATATTCTGGTCATTTCTTACAGTTCTAGCATCTGTTATTGGCAATTCATTTTTGCATGATTAACCTATTTACTATGATCATAGAGTCAAATTAATATATTTTCTTAATATAGTTGAGGGCCAGGTGTTCCGAAATTAAAAACAGAAATAGTCTATTCTTCCCTCCCTTTCTTACTAATCTGCAAAGGAGTTTGTATTTAGGACCCTGGGACACTATTTTGGTTTGAAATACATAAAGATATGATGCTTACGTGGCTACTGTCCTGATTGCTCCATCTAGCCTTTCACAAGTAACAGTAAGAGCCCCCTACCCATCCACTAAGGATCCATGAGTGGATTTGGCTCATTTCTTTCATTTCTTTTAAGAGTCTCATCAACAGGCAATTATATTTTCCTTTGGCAATGAAGAATCCAATCAATCCCATCCTCCTACCCAGTCCAGGAGCTTTGTTGCTCTCCCAGACTAAGAAGCTTATATAGACATGAGTTTTATCTTAAATACCAAATTACTTATACCCTAGACACACACACACACACACAAACAGTTATAAGACCCTGGCTGGTGGCTCAGTGGAATGCTGCCGGCCTCCAAACCCAAAGGTCACTGGTTCAGTTGCCATTTAAGGCACATAACCAGGTTGCAAGCCAGGTCTCCAGCCAGGTACCCAGCTAGAAGCAGGTGAAAGATAACCATACATTGATGTTTCTCTCCCTCTCTGCCTCCCTCACTATTCTTCTCTCTAAAAATAGTAAATAACACCTTTTTTAAATTAATTAATTAATTAAAATAAAAAAGTTATAGCAGGACAAGGGTATTAGATTTTTAAAGTATGGTGACTTACTAATAAACTCATTGATCTGCTACCTTCTTTCTCAGCTCCCACTCACCACTCTAATAAAGAGGAAACAGCAATTTCAAAAGCCCTACTGCTGAACAAAATCTTGACGGACTCTTGACAGAGTCCTTTGAATGGGAAGTGACATAAATCCGGTATCATAGAAGACATTTTTGAAGCAAACATAGCTAACCTTCAAGGAGGGAAAGAAAACTAAGCTTCAGAAAGAAAGGTGGTATTACCATTTTCCTCGGTGTCTGATAGATTTTATGCTTCCTGATTCTACTTCCTCATGAGGTTCAACTTGGTTTACTTCCACTGGATCTAGTGAGACATCTTACAGTATACGCCCCTTCCCTGAGGATAAGCCATAGAAGCCTTTGTCTTTCAAGGTTCTGTCACTTTCTTGAGGGGCAATGTAGTAGCCATAATGGTATACTCAGGTAACCTAAAGAAGAGTCTCTTCCTTAATCTTCAGAAAAAATTCTCTGCCTTCTCTCATCTCTCTGTCTTTACTCTTTCCCCAATAGTACCAATTCACCCTTTATTCCCTAGGTCACCTTAGCATTTGAGTTTAAGGTTAAGAGTTTAGTTTTTCCCCTAAATCATTAAGATAAATAAATAAATAGAATAGAATAACAGGAAGGACATAGACTTTAGGCTATTTCAGCTTTGACCTTGCAATTCAATTATTCTAAAGCAGGAGAAGGCAAAAGTCCAACCACCTTTTCTTTTACTTGGATTGCCAAAGGGGAGAAATGAAAAGAAAACATATGTGAATTAATATATGAACAAACTATATCACCCTGATAGTAAAAGTGTTATCTACTACTTGCAAATAAAAAATTATTGACTAAGGAAAAGATTATTGAAAATAACAAATGGCTGTTATCACCACATCATTACAGAGCCAAGTCTGATGAATAAAGTGGTGTTTAAGATGGGTGATTCAGTTTGGAATCCAAAATGAGCTGTAACTGCAGAGTAATTAAATTGACATTATTAATGACTTGCAAGCTGGATCTTAAATCAGTTCCAAACTATGGAAATAACTACATAGCTACCCAAAACTACTATGATAACAGTTTTATTTGCATATAAAGTTGCCAATGATATATGTCTTTACTTTTCAATACTATCAATAGATCACAATTCATTATTCAACAAATATTTTTTTTTTGAATTCTTATATCCCAGGAACTGTTCTACAAGGTTTGTCCAGAAGGTATCCAACCATGTACTATGAAAATTGGAGACATTTACTGAAGAAGATACAAAATACAAGAAACATTGTATATAAGACAATGACACCTCAATCCCCTTCAAAAAAGCACCTTGGGACCTCACACAGTTCTCACAGTAGCCGTCAGCTTCCCCATTGTATTTCCCTGAATTTCATCAATGGTCTGAAAGCTCTCCCTTTCAAAGGTGATTTTCTTTTGGGAAAAGCCAAAAGTTGCAGGGTGCCAAACCTGGATTGTAGTGGGACTGTGTCACCTGCATGAGAAATGATAAATAAATGGGTGCATGGTCTTGATGAAACTGCCCATAACCAGTTGCCCATAGCTGCGGTCTTCTGAATCATCTAAATAGCTTCCATGGAGTAATGTTTAGCTTAAAACAAAATTCAAAGCGGGTTTGTTGCTCTACTCAATCATTTTAAATAGGATGGCTACATATTACACATGCTCACTCAATGCCGTCTACTGCTCCCACTGACTAGTACAGTGCAGTTTTTCACCCATGCACATTCTAGTCCACTCTCCTTGGCTGCCAGGTTACGCCAATGACGCACAAACTGTTCCCATTATACTTACGATGGCTAGACTTTTTCCAGACCTTGTGTTCTCATGAATGAAAATACACAATAAACAAAGTAAGTGCATATCATTTTGCATATTGATAAGTATTTACAATGAGAAAAATAATGCAGAGGGAAAAGCAGAGTAGGCAAAATGAGGACAAGGATGAAGTTTAAATACGGTGGTCAGAGGCTATCTCGCCAAGGAGACTTTTGAGCAAAGACTTAAAAATGGTGAGGATACAAGCCACAGAGGAAGAATGTTTTAGTAAGAGATCAGTAAGTGAACACATGGCATGTTCAGGAGAGCAAAGTGGCTAAGTGGCTAAGTGGCCAAGTGGCTGGTGCCTAAAGGGCAAGGCAGAGGGTAGCAGGAAATGAAGTTAGAGAGCTAACAGAGGGTTAGGTCACATAAGCCCTTAGAGACCATAGTAAAATTTCTGGCTTTACTCTGCTTAGACAGGAAGCATTTGTAGGGTTTAACATGATCTGCTTTGTGTTTTAATAGGATTATTATGGCTGCTGTGATAAAACAGACTAAAGATGCAAAAGGCAGAAATCAGGGAGACCAACTGGAAGTGTGGTGCAATAACCTAGGAAAGACTTGATAGTTGATAGTGTAGTAAACCAACATGTTAGCAGGGAGGGTAATAAGAATTGCTCAAATTCAGAATGAAATTAGAAGATAGAACCCAGCAGAATTTGCTGCCACACTGGATATGGGTGGGATAAAAAGAGAAAAGCCAAAGATGAGGAATGGAAACAATCAGTAGATTGTACAATGGGTACAAAAAATACAATGGGTAAAAAAATACAAGTTAAGCATATTTGGGGCATGAAGTTGGGATTTTAATTCTGAATGCACTAAGATTCCATGATTAGTAGACAGCCATGTAGTACTAGTTTGAAGAAGAGGACTTTGGTACAGCTAGGGGAAAAATGTTGGGAGCTGTGATTCTACATTGTTAAGATTTATACTGAGGTCCAGAAGTTACATGCTAATTTGCATTTTTATCTGGTGGTAATACTAATAATTTTTGTCCAGTGGAAAATATGTGTTTCATTTTATTTTGTAAGACATTAACCTGTTTTGCATCCACTCCTAAAACTTGATCTTAACATTCTGCAGTGTAATTCTAACACTAACTACCTGAGTTACCATAGACTTCACAGAATGAGAGCAACTTTCTAATGGATCCATGGTTTTCTCTGGGAGCTGATAAAAATCTTTCTGGAACTAGAACAAGGTGGTTTTTGCACAAATTATGAATGTACCAACTGCTACTGAATTGTATACCTTAAAATAGTTAATATTTTTTAATTTTAAAATATAATTTCTCTCAGGCTTCATTTAATTTTACTACTTATGCCATAAATTCTGTTTGCATAGTCTATTACTTTTTTAATTTTTTATTTAATTTTTATTTTTTAATTACAGTCTGATAGGTGTAACATGACAGCTCATTGTGGTTTTAATCTGTATTTCTCTGATGATTAGTGACATTAAACAACTTTTCATATACTTATTGACATCTGTATATCCTCTTTGGAGAAGTGTCTATTTAGGTTTTCTGCCCATTTTTAAAATCAAATTGCTCTTTTTATATTAAATTTTATTTATGAGTTCCTTACATATTTTGGATATTAAACCCTTATTGGGTATATCATTGGTGAATGTCTTTTCCAATTCTGTAGAGAATTGGAGAAGACCATTTATTAAGGTTTTTTTATTTATTCCATTTATTAATGGAAACCATTTATTAATGGTTTCCTTTACTGTGCCAAAATATTTTTAGTTTGGTATAGTCCCATTTGTTTATTATTCTTTTGTTTTCCTTGCCGAAGAAGACATATCTAAAAAATATTACTAAGTGTTGTGAGTTTTCTTCTATGAGTTTTATAGTTTTGAGTCTTACATTTAAGTGTGTTATGCATTTTGAGTTTATTCTTGTGTATGGTGAAACAGAATGATCCAGTTTCATTCTTTTGAATGTCTGTCCAGTTAGCACAATGCCATTTATTGAAGAGACTGTCTTTACCCAATTGTATATTCTCACCTCCTTCATTATAGCTTAATTGACCATATAAGTATGTGTTTATTTCTTTATCAAGGTTACTTTGGCTATTTAGACTCTTTTGTCATTTCATATAAATTTTGGGATGATTTGTTCAGTGAAAATAGCCATGATAATTCTTCCTATTCGTTAGTACAATGTACACTTCCATTTATTTGTATCTTCTTCAATTTCTTTCTTCAGTGTCTCATAACTAGTACACATATTAAACTTGTTCCTTGGTTAAACTTATTCCTAGATATTTTATTTATTTATTTTTAAGATTTTATTTATTATTTTCAGAGAGAGGAGAAGGAAGAGAGGGAGAGAGACATCAATGTATGGTTGCCTTTCACCTGCTTCCAGCTAAGGACCTGGCTGGAGACCTGGCTTGCAACCTGGTTATGTGCCCTGGCTGGGAATTGAACCAGCAACCTTTGGGTTCATAGGCTGGCACCTATCCACTGAGCCACCAGCCAGGGTTTATTTTGATTTTGATGCAATTATAAATGGGATATTTTAAAATTTATCTTTCTGATAGCTTGTTATTGGTGTATAAAAATACAACCTAAGGCACCAGCCTGTGAACCCAAAGGTTGCTGGTTCAATTCAGAGCTAGGGTATATAACCAGGTTGCAAGCCAGGTCTCCAGACAGATACCTACCTGGAGGCAGGTGAAAAGCAACCATACATAAATGCCTCTCTCCTTCTCTCCTCTTTCCCTTCCCCTCTCTCTAAAAATAATAAATTATAAAAGAAAACTTTTAAAAAATGCAACCTATTTCTTAATATGATTTTATATTCTGCCACTTTTCTCAATTCATTTCAGTCTAATAGTTTTTTTAGGTGGAATCTGGAGTTCTCTATGTATAGTATCATGTCATCTGTAAATAATGATGGTTTAACTTCTTCATTTCCAATTTGAATATCTTTTATTTCTTTTCTTATCTTATTGCTGTGGCTAGGACTACTAATAGTATGTTGAATAAAAGTGGTAAAGTAGGCATCCTTGTCCTGTTTCTGATATTAAAAAATAAGCTTTCAGCTTGTCATCATTGAATATGATATTAGCTGTGGGTATATCATATGAGGTCTTTCCCAAAAGTATTGGCCATGCAACTGTTTTAATTATATTAACATTGGCTCGACACTTTCAGGGCAGACCTTGTAAATGGCCTTTATTATGTTGAGGCTATTCCTGCTATTTCCACTTTGCTGAGAGTTTTTATCATAAATGGTGCTAAATATTGTCAAATAATTTTTCTGCATCTATTGAATATTATTGTATTGTTTTTATTCTTCTAAAATGTTTCGTTTATGTAATATAAATATTTCATTAACAAAAAAGAGAATATGTGGAGAGAAGTTGGAGAGAGTAAATATAGACAAATCTTCTGTAAGAGATTTGCTTTGAACAAGAATTTAAAAAGAAAACTGTTGCTAGAGGAGAATGTGAAATCATGTGAAAAACATTTTTTACTTATGAAAGAAAAGTAAGCTGATGTAAACAGCTGTAGAGTAGGGGGGTAAATGGTTGTTGCAAAAGAAAATGAAGAGACAAGAGTCATTTTATTTTTTCATACATTTTGTTCTCATTAAAATGCAAAAAGAAAAAAATTAAAAAAACAAACCCTGCCTTACAAAATACACATATATAATATTAAAGCAAATACTCCTATTGTCTAATCCTATCTCTGCAGTATCTTGTTCTGTGTGTCTCCGTGAAGTCTCCTGAAATCTCGGAACCTAAGTTTTCTCTTTGTAAAATGGAAGAACTGAGCTAGATTATCTCTAAGTATCCTCTGAGTCCCAGAGTTCTAGGATTTCTGATATTCACTGATTTATTTTATTTTGAGATCTCTGCAAATGTCCTTTAAAACATTCTAAACTATACTGATTTACAGCAGATTAAATGAATGAAACAGACAAAGAAAAGATGCAATAGCTAGGTGCAATTAGAGACATCTGGGTGAATTTAACTCCAGTTTTAAAACATCTGGGTAATGTTAGTACTGGAGTTCTGGAAAGCATACATTTCTAAATTTGATATGATTTTGGATGAGCAAGTTCTATCCTTAAGCTGCAGATGCTTTTTTCTTTTTTTTCTTTCTTTCTTTCTTTCTTTCTTTTTTTTTTTTTTACTAGAAAATGTGATAAGCATAGGAAAGGGTACAAAAGAAATAAAAACAGAACTTCTAGCATGTAGCGGTAAGACTATCTTAGTGCAAAAATCTGAAACCTAAATATAAATAACATGGTTTATACTTATAGGTTATGGGTATTTCATAACCCACTGACATGTCAAAAATAATACTAATCCAAATGCATTACATTTCCTACAATCCTGTTTCATATCATTTACCAATTTTCATTGTTGCTCTCACTGGTAGCCAGGTTCAAAACATAGAAATCACTTTTAACTCTCTTCTTCTTTGGGCCCCTTTCCTACATGTAGCTATTTAATGAGGACATCTCATCCCTGGCCTTCTCCTCACGTATCACTGCTGTTCTCTTTATAATAATAAAGTAATACTACTGTATTCTGACTCCTCATACCTGGAATCTGAACTGCTACAGGCTTTTCTGAGCCATTCTCGCTGCTCCCCACATTCCAATTTATGGTATACCACTTTATCAGCTAATTGTTTTAAGAGGCAAGGTAAACCTTTCTTAAGGCTTAGCTCAAAAAGTGCCCATATTTGTCCCCAAGGGGATTTAGATCACCATGCCTGGGGTTGGAAGACAAGGCAAGTCTTGGAATGTGGCCCCATCCTTAATTCTAGGGTGCCAGGGTGACAACCAAATTACCTGCGTGGTATATAAAACTTAATAAGAGGACTCCTTTTAGGAGGAGAGCTGTGAGTTTTTGAAAGTCAGATTATCTTAAGACCCTATGAGCAGACAAGTAGGATGGACAAATGGCAGCTCTAGAAAGAGAGACGGTACCAAAGCTTCTTTTAAGCAGGTTGATTTGTTACCTGTGAGTGTGTGGTTTACTTCATGGGATCTTCCCTACAGCATTTCTACGAAATTGCATATAGGTAACCAATGTTTCTGGAGCATTTTGGCTTTTTTTTTTTTTTTTTAAGGCATTTGAGAAGATACTGGAGACAGGGTCCATGTTGTCATAGAGACAAATCAGTGTGTCTTTGGAAAATCATGCAATTGATTGGGTTGCTATAATTTGTCCTTGAAAGAAAGAAACTGGCAGACTGCTAGCAGGTCATGCTGGGTACTAATATTAGTGCATAATCGTGTGGGTCATTGTTTTATATTTATTTGTTAATTAGGTGGAAAAATAGCCTATTCTGGATGAAGTGCTGAGGTCTGATAAATATTGTTAGAAACATTTTTAAAAAATTGTTAGTCTCTTTAGTCAAACTGGTTAAAAAGTCCTTAATTACTCAAATTATGTAGATGAAACAAATTAGACAGGGGGTGGCAAGGCAGTGAGAGCAGAAAATTGTTTACCATTACAAACTACTTATAAACTTGGGCCATTTGCACTCAAAGGTGTTAAAATTCTTAAAATAGCAAAAGAGAATGCATGTAAAATTATATAATCCAATGGTATCAGGCAAATTGGCTTTAGTCCTATTGTCCTGTTACTAGTAATTCAAGACAGTTAATTAAAGCTTGAAAAGACAAAATTGTTTAACTTATTTAAAAATAAACCTGTGAGGCAAAAATCATGCTTTTATCTCCCAATACCAACCTAATACTTATTAAATGGGAGTTTAAAATATGGTTGATCCGTAAAAGGAACTCTGAGAATTAGCTAAGAAAGATGTTTTCTGCCACCTGTGATAGATGGAGCTGAAAGTGGGAGGCAGAGACTGGCGTGCCTCTAAGACACAAGTTCCTGAGGGCAAAGCTGGACCGGCATAGGCGCCCTGCTCCATCCCTGGAGTGAACGATCAGGTTTGCTTATCCAGAAGGATCAAATTTATCAAATGATTTCTTTCTTTTCATTACCATTACAGAGAGAGCCAAGGAGATAATATTTGAGGGAGAGATTTTTCAGGAGATTTTTATTTTCAATGTAATCTGGTAAGTGATAAAATACCTACAAGAATTACTGACCATGTCAAAGCTTCTGACAGCTAACATGACAGGCAGCATCATTCAGGATCATTTGGTGCTGGGTTTTTTGTTGTTGTTTTTTTTCTTCTTCAAAATTGTGGTGATAAGATGGATAAGGTCATTTAAAGATGGTGACATGTGGTATCCACTAACAAATACTGGGTCCTATTTAAAACATGCTGAGAGCAGCACACAGGCCCCTTAGCTTTTCAAGCTTAATATTTCTTCCACTGTATAGATTTTCGTCAATTTGTTCTATTAGGTAAATTACATCTGACCTTTATATCCCAGTACAGGTAAATGTAATTTAAGAGTTTGTGAACATGGTATTAGGGGAGGGAAGTCCACTGTGTAAGGGAGCAATTGTGAAATAATAACACAAAGGTTTCAACTAGATGTCCCCTCTGTATATAGTTCTAGTCATTTCCACTGAAGTAGCTGAGGAGAGTAGAAGTTTTATCCTTGTTGCTTTGCTTGTTTTGTCTTTGTTTTTGTTGTTTTCCTCTTTACACTAAATCTCAGAGCTGTAACCCAATTCCTTTATTTTGACTCAAGTTGTCCATAGGGAACCACTCATTTTTCCAATAAATATGCATTGATAACAGCACACAGGCCAGACAGGTGCCGTGGGACAGTCGGTACATTTCATACCCTGGAGCCCAGGTGTCAGTACAGGCAGGCACTCAGGAGGAACGTTTCTTGTGTTTTTTCAAGGGCCTTGAAATTATTTATAAACCTTATCACAGTGTTTCTACTTTTAAGAATTTACCCAAAAGACATAAGAAATGTACACAATGATCTCTATAAAGCACTTGTTATAATAACAAGATAGTTAAATTATGATATACCATTATAATGAAACAAAATGCAGACATTACAGTCAGGTTTTTCAGAATGCTCTCACTTTTAAACTATATATATATATATATATATATATATATATATATATATATATATCTGGATTGAGAATAAGAATATGTGATATTCTCCAAAAAGTTTACAGGTTGGGATAAATGAGGAACTGTGGAAATTTCTAAATATTTAAAAATAAATGTGTTATTGTAATTCATATAAAAGCAGTATTTTAAAAACACATTAAGAGAATGTATAATAGAATGAATAATGTTTACAATACTTTTAATGGCAAAAATGTACTAGTACATATGTTTTCTCATTAAATATATAATATACTTTAATATGAAAAGAGAACAAGGACTGAAAAGAAACAAAACATGAACAGTTCCTGAGTTAAACAATTATGGGTAATATTTCTGAGAAGGGATCAAATTATGGAATTTATTGATAAACAATTGTGTATTCTTATATGTTAAAAGTTCAGTCACCTTCAAAGTACTCTCCATTTGACGCAATACACATATGGAGACATTTTTCCACTTCTCAGAATGGTTTTTGAACTCATCAATTTCTATGCCTTTTAGTACTTTTGCCCTTTTCTGTTTCACCCCTTCCACATCAGCAAAATGTTTCCCTTCGAGGACTTTTTCATCTGGCAAAACAGAAGTCACTTGGGGCAAAATTAGGTGAATAGGGAGGGTGGGGCATAGGAGTTATGCCTTTTTTAGTCAAAAACTGCTGAACACTATGAAAGGTGTTCACCTATCATGAAATGGGAAGATGCATTGAAAGTCTTTTTAAAAAATGTCACTAAAACCAAACATAGCTTCTCACAACAACATCATCTGGTTACAGATGTGTTCCTAGAACACTTACCCAGCCAAGGCAGCCTGTACTACAAGGGGACCGACCACCCTCCAGAAGATAATTCTGGTTTTGGAGGGGTCTCCTCCTCATACTTTATATTTTTTAATTCCTAATATTAATTTTTAATCAAACTATGTACATACAGAAAAAAAAACATGAAATAGTGCAAACACTTCCTTCAAGTTAATCATTTCTATGTTTTATACTTTTTTTTTTTTTTTAAGATTGTATTCATTACTTTTAGAGAGAAGGGCATGGAGGGAGGAAGAAAGGGCGAGAAGCATCAACATATGGTTGCATTTCACCTGCTTCCAGCTACAGACCTGGCTGGAGACCTGGCTGGAGACCTGGTTATGTGCTCTGGCTAAGGAATCAAACCAGCGACCTTCAGGTTCGCAGTCCAGAGCCTATCCACTGAGCCACCAGTCAGGGCCTATGTTTTATACTTCTGATAGTTCCTTTACAACTCCAAGTAACAGGCTTACCTTTTCTTGTAGCAGCCAGGGTGCAATTTGAGCCTTGGTGATACTCACTTCCTGATATTCATGCTCCTGTGAGGTCCCCCTCTAGAAAGAATAACCTGTGTGACCAACAGGATATTTTGAAAATGGTAGTGTGTGACTTCTGGGGCTAGGCTATCATTGGGATCTTGGATCACAGCAACAGAAACTGCTGTCATGAGGATCCTAAAGCAGCCTTAGAGAGAGAAACTGAGGCCTCTTGCCTTCAGCTGGGATGGAGAGCCATTTAAGGAGTTCATTTCCCAGCCCCAGTCAAGCTTTAGGATAACTGCAACCTCATGAGAGACTGAGCCAGAACACCCCAGCCAAGCCGACCACAAATTTCCTAATGCGTAGAGATAGTGAATGTTTATTATTCTAACATTTGGGTAATTTGTTATGCAGCAGCAAATAACAAATATGCCTCTTTTTTAATTTATCAGGTGAGAATCACCTGACTTTAACAGCTCCCATTTGCAATCTTTTCCGCCCCTTTTTCCCAATTTTTGGTAATTGTCACCTGTGGTGGGTGAGGAACATTTATCCATTAGAGTTGAGAATACAAATCATCTGCCTAAAACCCTATGTCTTTTCCCATCAATTTTCAATGGCACCTCTTAATCTCAATGTAAAGTATAATATGAGTTCTCTGACTTTACCCGACTCTGTACTCCTGCTCCACACCCATCCCTTTTGTCAGCTACATTTTGCTTTAAGATCATAAAACCTGGTTACATTTTAATTCTCCACATCTTAAGTAATTCCTTGATGCTCTCTATATAGGTCAATACCAATATTTGAAAACATGACTAGTGTTATGACAATGTAAACATCTTCCCTCCAGAAAAACCGTGTGTGTGATAGGATTACATTTCCACTTTATTGATCCAATGTGATGAATCCCAGAGGGCCTGAGGAACATATTTATGCAATAAGATCAAATGGATTCTCTCTCTCTCTCTTTTCTTTTCTTTTCTTTTTTTTTTTTTTTTTAGATTCCACCAATATCTCAAAATCATACCGTATCTCAGTCTGTTTTACAGGTGGCCATATTTTTCCTTTACAATTTTCCCCCTCTATCAGTGTTTTCACATATATTATTCATTTTTCCAATGAAACCTTCTAGCTTTTGTAGCAATTGAAGGAATCCATTCATTCTTCCTAATGTCATTCTTGGGGTTCACTGCCTGGTGGACTAGGTAGAACACTTTGCTTTTGGTGCTGTCATCCTGGCATTTCTTTCCCAGATACTCAGTATTCTTAGGTTAATTCCACCATTTCCTTTATTTCATGTCTTCCATTGCTTTCCTCCCTCTTCCTTTCTCTAAAGCATACTGTCTAGTATATTTTTCAGGTTGGCTATGTTAGAGGAAACTTTCTGTGACCTTGCCTGAAATAGCTTCATTTATGTCTCACATTAGATCAAAATGTTAGATAGGTACATAATTCTAGCTTTAAAAACATTTTCTCTCAGAATTTCAAGGGTGTTGTCTTATTGCTATTAAAGAAAAATTTGATACCAGTCTGTCTGGTATCAAACTTCACAAGATTTCTTTCCTCTCTGGAAGCTTTTAGAGTTTTGTTATCATCTTTGCTTTACTGGAATTTTATGATGCACTGTCTAGATCATTTGTTCATACCTGACTCCATTAAAATAAAGACTTCTGGATTTTCTCAGCATAGTAAATTTCCTTCCATTGTTTTTTCATAATTCTCTCCTGATCTTTTTCTTTATTCTCTAATAATCAAATATTGAATCTTCTCAATTTATGTCCCAGGTTTCACCTTTTTCTTTGTGTTTCTTTCTATTTTAATTTTGATCCACATTCTGTTTCCGCCAACTCTATTTCTATCAAGTTTAATACATAATTCTTAATTTCGTCAGACTTCATCATTGCATGTCACTATATTTAATGATAAATGAAAATGACAAAGTATTTGTAGCCTAGTCCAAGTTCAAGTTGAAATTGAAAATCAGAAATCAGCTCTCTGACCATTCTCTGTTCTAGGAAACCTCTTTCTTGGTGCCCCCAGTCAGGTGCCCCTCTCAAGTCTAATAAGATGGACAGAGATTGTATAGTGAGTCTCATGTTATAGAACAGGAGCACTCTGTGTAGGGGGGTCCTTTGTTTCCTCAGGTTAGCAGGAGCCTGGGGGTGAGAATATGTCCTATGGACTGTTTCTCAGTCTGCTCTTCCCTGAGCCCAGCCCCCCCACCCCTCTCTTACCCTCTCGTATTGCCAGAAGAAAACTAAAAATATCTCTTAAATATGCAGAGCAATTAAAGCCTCTCTTCCAAACTTCTCATTTAGGACCATTCTCTGAGCCTTGCCTTTTGTTAACTTTTTATAGTCTTTTATAAACATAATATAAAACTAATTCATTTGACCATTCAACAAACTTAAATACTCCGGTGCTCAATGTTCCTAAATACTCCTGTTCTAGGAGCCAGAGATTTAGCAGTAAAAACCAACAAAAATGTCCACCCTCACAGAGATTACATTCTAGTGGGCAAAACAGAGACTTTGTGAAATAAATGAATATGTACGATGTTATGGAGAAAAAACAGGGAAGAGATAGAAAGGAAGGCATTGTAATTTTTTACAGAGGGATAGGAAAAAAGCTCAATGAGAAAGGGACCACAGATTTAAAGGACCAAGAATATCCAACCCAATGATTAATCTTTACATTTGTTGGCTTCTAAATATTTATCCAGATCACTTTGGTCTAATTTAAACAGGTATTCAGGATACAGTCATGGATGTTTAATGATCAAAAGTTATTAAGGTGATAATGAGAATCAGCAAAACTGTTAAGGAGACAACCAACTTATCCCAGGTTTTCTGGTACTTGGGGATATCAAATTCAGTAAGATTTTTGTAGAAAAGGATGAGACCTTTCACATTTTGTTGTTTGCATGTATTTTGGAGGATCTTCTGTCCTCTCTCTCTGGGGCTTGCATTGAACTAGAACAGCTAACCACTTTTCAGATGAGGGAAAAAACTGTATGTTCTTTCACACACACCAAAAAACATTATAGAAAAGAACCATGTTTGTGAGTATACACTTCACACAAGAGTCAAAATCAGGTGATTCAGGTGACCACTGCCCTTCCCTTGATTCTTTGTTTTTAGTCCATTTCCATTTCCATGAATGAAACAGTGTAAACTGTGGGCTTGGGATGATCGTGATGGGTCAATGTAGGTTTTTGCAGGTGGGGAATGTTGATAATGAGGGAGGCTGTGCATGTATGATGGCAACGGGTATATCTAAAATCCCTGTGCCTTCCTCTCAATTTTTCTGAGAAACTTGAATGGCTCTAAAAATACTTAAATCCATTAATACACACACACACACACACACACACACACACACATACACACACTCATTCACACACACACACACACATACCAGGGACTGGAAAGTATAATATTTCAAGTTAGGACAGAGGCACTAACTTGATTATGGCACTCCCTACTTTTGACAGGAACCGCATGCCTACTCACCTACTTTCCCAACAAGGCTGTGAGATCCTCTGGAACAGGAACCAAATCTTGGCCTTTGCCCAGTGCCCAGCAGTTAATCGGTCTTAAATGTTGACTGCATAGTGGATTTCCCATTTGAACTCATCACGAAAACAGTATCAACTAGCATTTATTGAGTACCTCATATTCTATGGAGCTGGCATTATTATCTGTAATCCTCATAGCAGTCAGATGAATTAGGTCCTGTGCCAGGTTTATAGATGAGAAAACCAAGGCTCCGAGGGGTTAAGTAATTAGTCTGTGCGTACATAACTAGCAAAAATGGAAAGGCTAGGATCCTGCCCCAGGCATGTGTCACCCCAAACTATACTTTTGATTACACCCACTGTGTCCCTTGAAGATAAGTCAATGAGACATTTCAGAAGGAGCCGGGAGGAGGCCATTTGTTTCTACTTCCCGTTTGCAGGAGTCCTAGAGAACCTGCTTGGGCCGTCCTAACACACAGGATTGATTCATCCACCCCCGCAGCTCTCTGCAAACTTCAGCACATCACAGGCACAGTGGCCACTAGCCTTTCATCCCTATTTCAGCCACAGTTAGAAAGAGGTGAGACTGAAGCAGAATCAAGTTAAATTCTTTTAAATAAATCCCACAAATCTCTTATTAGAAGAGCACTTGAAAGGTCTTATTTTTTCTCTATTTCCCTTTTAGGAAAAAAAAAATTATGGCCAGCAAACCAAATGCTGAAGCTAATGAGAAGAATGGATAAAGGAAATATTTTGCCATTTTGCAGGCCCTCATGCTGCTCGTTTTTGTAGGCATCTTACCAAGAGAGCATGTCCTGTGGAACATGTCAGAACTGGGGGTATTCAATTTTCAGTAACTCTTGGCTGCTTCTAGCCTGTGCTTTGAGTCTGACCGGGGTAGGTCTAACGGAGTGCTGACGTGTGGTTTCCCCTACTCTGTTGAGGCCCTGGTGTGTTATCTTCCAGCTAGCAGGACAATCTTGTGGTTTATTTGGTGTGCTCTACATAAAGGGCCCAAGTTATGTAAGGCTATTAATTCCGAACCTGCCTAGGCGTCTTTGGAAGGTTGTTAGCCTAGTTCATTCTTGGGCAAATACAATTAAGATCTTGGCTGTTATTTACAGCAAATACCAGAGAAAATAACCTCAAGTTCCTGGGTTTATTAACACTGATGCTGAGGAAAGGGGGAGGATCCGTGCGGAACGTGTTCAGTGTTGCAGCTTGCACTGATTAAAACCCTACTTGTCATATTCTATATCATTGTACTGTAGTTATAGTAAATGTTCCTTGTAATGCATTTTCAAGTACAAAAATTGCTTCAGAAAAGAGCATTTAGAAAACTAATTCTATTGAAACCAATGAAGTGTTGACACATTGCCTGATGCAGATTTGTTTAAAGAGGCTTGTTTTAAGTTATAAAAGTGCAGTCCTGGAGGCAAAATCAGCGAGTCGTCAGTCTAGTGACTGAGAGAACAGTGGAGCAGTATGTTCAGCCAGCACCCCATCATTAATCCTTTCCCATGAGTCTGCCCTAGTCACCATCTCTCTTGCCTGGCTCTATAGAATTTCAAACCTGCTGCCAGCCCAGAAACTCACTCAGAAACCATCCATTACCTAGGCAAGGCATTTATAATGTTTGCTGATGTGGCGGTGAATAGGAACACAGTGTAAATCTGGACTAAAGAGTGCTCTTTTTTTGTCATCTAAATTGCTTCTACACGATGTGCTCCATAAGCGTTAGAAATCACCGGCAGGGGTTTGGACACCCTCATCTCTCTGAAAGTGGAATTTCAGTGTGCTCTACCCTAAAGGAAGAAAAGGATGGAGACTGTTTGCGACTGAGAAGAGAGATAGGGCATTTAGTAAAAAGCTTATTATTTACCTCAAACGAGGCCATTGGCTCCCATAGAAAAATCTTTGCAGCCTGCAGTCCCTGTTACAATCCAACAAAAAATAGGCATCCATTGCCTTCTAAACAGACCCCCCTGTGTAACCAAATTTAGCAGCTTAATGATAAAAGAACGTTAGCGAATGAAGGGAATGGCCAGCAAAGAAAGCTGGTCCGGTTTATACATGATAAGCTGTGTCACTGTCATTGTTAAGTGGTGACTTCATATTTTGGAGCTGCTTTACCCCAGGATGGTAATTAGGGGTATCTACTAAGAAACAAGGTCTCTAGTGAGGCGATGGAGGCACATTTTCTTTGGTTCACTTGGATGGTGAATTTACCAGATTTGCTATGGCTATTTGTCTCCATGGCCATCTGTCCTGAAACCTGATTCATTCTTTTCCAAAATCCTGTGCCTGCTATAACCAGGGCATTAAACAGACTTCGGTTGTTTTTTGTTTTTTAAATTGAGATGAGATTCTTATAACATATTAATCATTGATTGGCTTTTAGTACATTCACAATGTTGTGCAACTACCACCTCTATCTGGTACCAAAACATTTTTCTCACCACAAATGAAAACCCCATACCTGTTAAGCAGTTATTCCCCATTTTTCCCTCTCCCTAATGTCTGGTAACCAGCACTCTGCATTCTGTCTCTATGGATTTGCCTCTTCTGGATAGTTCTTATTAATGAAATCATATAATAGTTGACCTATTATATCTGGCATCTTTCACACATCATAATGTTTTAGTTCCATTCATATTGTAGCATTTCTTTTTATGGATGAATAATGTTCCATTATAAGGATAGACAACAATTAGTTTATCTATTCATCCTTTAATGAATATGTGGGTTGTTTTCACCTTTTAGCTATTGTGAATAGTGCTGCTATGAGTATGTGTGTGCATGTGTCAGTTTGAGTACCTGTTCCTAATTCTTTATATAGGGGGTATATACTTTAAGAGTAGAATTGCTAGGTCATGTGATAACTCTGTATTTAGCATTTTGAGAAAACTTTAAACTGGTTTCCACAAAACTGCTTTATTTTACATTCCTATCAGTAATGCAAGTATGTTCTAATTTTCCCACAGCTTCACCATGCTTGCTATATTCTTTTTTTCTTTTTATTATAGCCATCCTCATGAGGATGAAATGGTAGTTCACAGTGGTCTTGATCTTTATGCCCTAGTGACTAATGAGGTTGAGCATCAGCTCACTACTTGTTGACCATTTGTATATCTTATTTGGAGAAATATTTATTCAAGTTCTTTGTTTCATTTTTTCATCAGGTTGTTTGCCTTTTTGTTGTTAACTTGTATGCCATCAGGTTTTTAATTTTAAGTAGCATAGATAACCACAACTTGCCCTGAGGAATAAAAGAAAAAAATAATGGGAACTTGTGATTGAGTATTGAGTTTTCAATTATAGAAGACTCCTCTGTTATAAATGGTAGAATGAGAAAAGCATAAGTTTTAGAGACAGAAAAGTATGCTCCACCACCTTCTTACAGATATTTCCTTATTGATAAAATAGGGCCAAAAATAACAACTTAATAAGGTTGTTGTGAAGGTTAAATTAAGTAAACGTAAAGCTTGTGATACCTAGAAGCCACTCTATAATTTTTGTCCCTCTGTATAGTTAATATGGCCACATAGAAACTTCCATGAACATCATAAAACACATTTTAAATCTCTAAAAATTTTTCTTTTTAAGTGGGTTTTATGGTGAATCCAAACCTGCATATAAGTGTGCTTTTGTAATTAACTCTCTGTTTTTTTGTTATGTAAATCCTTATTTTCATGTCCCATACCCCATCAGGCAGGTTTTGGGTTTTTTAGGTTATGAAAAATAAAAGAACTTGTTTTCCATTGGATTAATTTAAATGCAGTGGTTAGTGTCTCAGGCTGGCCTGCAAATCCTCTGTAATATGTAACTGTCTTGAATATCATCATCATCCTGGATCCTGGCAGAAGGGCTGGTCTGTGGCTGGAGGAAGAACAGAACACAGGGCTGATCCTGGGCAGAATTTTGAAAAAGAGTGTGGTTTTCGCATTCCCCATATTCCTTCTATAGGCCTTTCCTACATCCTATGGCCTTTTCCCTTGTGCCCTCATGCCTACCAAACCTGGAGCTGTGTATGAACCCCTCCTCTTTCCATTCTTCCCTCTAAGCCAACCCTCCAGGTCTTTAGTGCTCTGCTCTCTGAAGATACTTCATCTCCAGGTCAAAACTGTCAATTCCTAGGTACCTTCAGTTAAACGAGTTCCAAAGAGTCCTTTGAACTTCAAAGATGGATCTTCATGGTGGAAATATGAGATTTGATAACCCAAATAAATGACCAATTTATGGAATATCAGAGATGAATTCTTTAGAACCAAAAGACTCTGCCATCACCAGACCAATTTTTTCAGCATCCTGGCTTTATATCTTTAAACCATAACATCTTGTTTGACTTTCTTTCCCTCCGAACCCAGATTGTCTAAGAAACCCACAGTTCCTTCATGAAGACTCCTACAGCATCCCCAGTGCTTCTGGTGGGAAACAGTGGTAAACCACACCTAGTGGAGCCATTGTGTTGGGCGTATTTGGTATCTCCCAGGTAGCTTTAAGTTTAGGACAAGCTCTTGTGTTTGGATGACCTAAGATTCATAACCAAACCTACTTGCACAGAGAAATTTAGGGGGAAGGGTCATTTGTAAATTATACCCCTATGCTCATGTTTTATCATTTCTAAAATCTTTTTTCTTAACCACCTCCTTTCAGAGAGCCCAGAGGTATGAATTACTCTTTTGTGTTACACATAAGGAAACCGAAGCCTAAAAATCCTAAGGAACTAGCGCAAGGGGTCCCTGCAAAGTGAACATTGCAGGCCAGATATGTCTCCTTCCAGAGTTGGAGTCCTTAACCACTATACCATGCTTCCCCAGTCATGAGCTGTTCCAGGATGTCAGTGCTGGAACAGATCTTTGAGACCACTGAAACCAGCTAATTCATTTCTCAAGTGCAAAAGTGTTGTGAGCTTTCAATATTTACATACCTCTCTGTATTAGGGGTTTCTAGAGAAACAGAATCAATAGAATATGTGTTGTATATATAGAGAGAGATTTATTTATTTTAACTTTTTTTTTTATTGTTGTTGTATTACATCCATCCCCTTTTTGCTCCTCTCTGTCCCCCTCCCCACCCACCCGTTCCCCCCAAAGTCAATTCCACCTGTTGTCCATGTCCATGGTTCCTTTATACTAGGTTCTTGTCTAAGCTGCTCCTCTTTCTTGCCTCTGCCTCCCCCTCCCCCCTCCCTCCAACCCCTTTTCCCTTGACCACTGAAGGCCTATTCATTGTATTCATATACTTGGTTCTGTTTTGCTTGTTGTTAGTTTTGCTCATTATTGTCCCGTAATAGGTG